>CANUEP010095474.1:0-26584 GCA_947857235.1 Jatropha podagrica
GTGGGCCCTGCTTCCCCCCCTCTGCATCTTTATTTTGCCCTCACCCGCCCCCCCCCCCCCCCCCCTCTTCCTTCTAGGCACCTCTTCTTGCTTGATCGAGTGATTCTCATGCATCAATAACTCTCATTCTCACTATTTGCAATTCTAAGACCATAAAGTTCAACTTTACTCTTTTCCCTTAGTTGAGTTAAATGCCCAAATTGGGTATTAAAAGTTGATCCTTTCGACTTTCAATCACACTTTGACCTTTCTTAGGGCAAAGCTATTAGTTAGTTGATTCACTATTAATTAATATAAGGATTAATTAATAATTCATCAATTAACAATACTATAAAAGACTATAATACGGGTCCTCATGCCCTACCTTAGCTTATATTAGAGGAAGACTCAACCTCTTTAGTCAACAAACAATCGTGGAGCTCCGATCCAGCTTTATAAATTAAAGCTCAGTTTGTCCAATCTGGCTTAATCAATGGTGCAAGAATCAGCTTGATCGGACATCGTTTGGGCCTCGAACAAACTCTCGAAAACCTAGAAGCCCAAAAACCAATAGGGAGGGGCATCCTAGTAATTAGCCAGGATCAGCGTTGTCAACCTAGCGGCGATGTCGATCACCCCGGTGGCAGCGCTGACCAGGCCACTGTTGGGCTCCTCCATCGGCACCGAAAAGCAAATCTCCGGCGCTGATATAGGGGTGGCTGGCACTCACTAGGCTGACTTAGCCACCCCTCTTTGCCTATAAAAGGCACACTCCCCCTTTCATTTTCGCACCTCTTGTTACTTGATCGAGCACCTCTCAAGCATTAACAACTCTCATACTCTCTGTTGCGATTTTACGACAATAAAGTCCAACTTTGCTCAAAGGAGCTATGATAAGGGAAAACCCCTTGACAAACCTCCTGTAGTATCTAGCTAGACCTAAGAAACTGCGGATCTCTGAGACATTCTTAGATGGCTTCCAATCAAGTATTGCCTCAATCTTCTTCTGATCCACCCGAATACCCTCTGTAGAGACGACATGACCTAAGAAAGTAATCTCAGTCAACCAAAACTCACACTTACTAAGCTTAGCATACAACCATCGATCTCTCAAAGTCTACAGTACTGTCCATAAGTGGTGATCATGATCCTCTCTAGTCGGAGAGTACACCAAAATATCATCAATAAAAACCACCACAAACTGATCCAAGTAAAGATGGAAGATCCGGTTCATCAAATCCATAAACACTGCTGGAGCATTAGTCAACCCAAATGACATCACTAAAAACTCATAGTGACTATAACGAGTCCTGAAAGCAATCTTAGGCACATCTGACTCTCTAAATTCCAACTGATGATACCCTGACCTCAAGTCAATCTTCGAGAATATTGTGGATCTTGTCAACTGGTCAAACAAATCGTCTATCCGAGGCAATGGATAACGATTCTTCACTGTCACCTTATTAAGCTGCCTATAGTCAATGCACAATCTCAAAGTGCCATCCTTCTTCTTCACAAACAAAATAGGAGCGCCCCAAGGGGATACACTAGGTCGAATGAAACCCTTATCGTGCAACTCCTGAATTTGAATCTTCAGCTCCCTCAACTCAGTAGGAGCCATCTGATATGGAGCAATGGATATCAGTGTAATACCCAACATAACCTCAATACTAAACTCAACCTCTCTCACAGGAGGTAAACCAGGCAAATCCTTAGAAAACACATCCGGGAAGTCACATACCATCGGAATCTCATGGACACTGGGAGATATCTACTCAGGCTCAAGTACACAGGCAAAGAATGCCTCGTAGCCATGCTGTAACATCCTCTTAGCAGTATTGGCTAAAATAAGATTAGAGAGGTAATCCACCTCTCCCCCACAACTACAATCTCCTCTCCAGATGGAGTCTAAAGTGTAATCCTCTTATGTCTATAATCAATAATAACCCTATGTCTAGACAACCAATCAATCCTAATATCACATCGTACTCTCGGAAAGGCAAATCCATCAAATCTCTTGGCAACATACCCATGAATGACTATAGGGTGATCTCTAAACACACGGTCAACTCCAACACTCTGACCCAAAGGACTAGTGACCTCAAAGTTGTGCTCTAATATGTCAGCATGCATACTACCTAGTCTACCCACATGTATGCATATATATGAATGCATGGAGTCTGGATCAATCAAAGCAAGTACAAAATTATCAAAGTTGGAGAAAGTACATGCAATGACGTCCGGAGCATCCTGCTCCTCCCTAGTCCTGATAGCATAGGCCCTCGCCGGTGCTCTATCCTCCGGTCTATCTACTGTCTCAGAAATCGACCTCTGACTCCTAGTACCATGTGCATCACCATGGCCTCTGCCTCTACCTCTCTGAACATAGGGAGCTGGCCTCCTAACTTGACGAACCAAACCAGTTACTACCAACTGGCAATCTCAAATCATATGCTCAATGGACCCACATCTAAAATAAGCGCCCACGGCTCTCCTACATGGTCCAACATGTCTCCCACCAAACCGAGTATAAACCAGATATCCTGACCATGCAAAACCTCCACCACTAACAACAGATGTAGCCTGAGGAGCTGATCTCGCATATGTACCCTTGCCAAATCTCTGACCTGGTCTAAATCCCATCTATGGACCACCTCTAAACCTCTTGCTGCTAAACTGGACCCTAGAGATCTATCCAGATGTAGCACTCTGAAACCTCTTATACTGACTACCCGGCTGGGTCCTCTGACCTCTAGCTTGACTCTCTATCCAGATCTCCTCAAGCTCTAAAGTAGCCTTCACCAAAGAAGCTAATGTGGTGTCAGGCTGGGATGTCAAATGCATCCTATAATCATCCAATAATCCCTTCCTAAATTGCTTACACCTATCTACCTCAGAAGAAATCAACTTAGAAGGATACCTACTTAGCCATAGGAACTCTCGCTCACACTCAAAAATGGCCATCCGACCCTGGTTAAGCTCGAGGAACTCTGCTATCCCTTGATCTATATAAATATCCCCTTCATACTTCTCTTAAAACTCAAATAAAAAGAAATCCGATGTCACATCCTCGGCTCTAGCTACCTTAACTACCGACTCCCACCATAAATAAGCCTCTTCCTTCAACAAGTAGCACAAATCAATCTATCCTGGGGAGTACATTGCATTTGCTCCAAAATCCTCTCTACAGCTCGAAGCAAAACTCTACTATGGAAGGCACATCATCCTTCCGACCCATAAAAATCAACAGCACCGTACTTCCTCAGTCTCTCAATCAGGGCACGGACTGAAACAGGGGCCAGTGCGGCTGGAGCCTGGGGAACAACTCCCGCAACCTACCTCAACGCAGCTACCAACTGCTGAACAAAATCACCCTTATTAGGCCTCACAAGACCCGAAGAAGCCTGCCCTATAGCCGAGGCGTGCTCTACATCGAAACCCGAAACACCACTAGCTGGCATACCGCCCTCAAGCATAGCACCCTTTGGAGGGGCATAACTGTCCCACTCCTCATCAGACAAATGCTGAGATATAACTAAAAACCTACAAAGACTAACAGGTTCGCATCAGAGAGAAGTTCCCAAAACAGACTAATATGGCATGTATTTAACTTAAATCACTTATATAATTACTCTGATCATACAAACTCTCACACCAAAACATAAACCCTAAAATCGCCTAAACCTTCGCTCTGATACCACTAAATGTAACACCCATTGCCCAATTCCAGAAGACTAGATGATGAATGCCATATTCGGTGCCGGAGCACCGTCCTACCCTACTTAATAATCTAAATTAT
The DNA here is from genome assembly GCA_947857235.1 of Jatropha podagrica. Taxonomy (NCBI): domain Eukaryota; kingdom Viridiplantae; phylum Streptophyta; class Magnoliopsida; order Malpighiales; family Euphorbiaceae; genus Jatropha; species Jatropha podagrica. The sequence continues at coordinate 3,779 of CANUEP010095474.1, forward strand.
ATATTAGAAGTGGCTAAGTTTTCATAAGGAGGCAAGTAATTAAAATTTAAAAAAAAAAAAGTTTTAAGGAAATTTCTACAAAAAATTCGTAGGAGTTTCCCCTAAAATTTGACTTGCCACACAAAGAAAACAAATACACTTCCAATATTTACTCCTCCAAACCCCAACCTCCAAATCAATACAATAGATCACGTAGTACTTTTATATAATCACATCAATCAACTTAGATTCTATCTTAACAGAATATCATCATTTCAAAGAAATAATTACTAATGATTATTCACTTAAAATGTACATATAGATAAAACATTATAATTAATCTCAAATCTCATTAATTTACAACTCAATATTACAACCTCAAACTTTTTACAATATTTCTATACATGCCATAATTTACATCTTACTACATGTCCTACCCAAAAATAAAGCTTCTTCTCTGATGCTACGCCTCTGATCTTCAAGTAGCACCCAACGCTTATAACCTGCGCGTGATGAAAATCAATGCACTGAGTGGAAGACTCAGTGGTGCTAAATAAGGTACTTAAACATATTTCGTATAAAAGAAATGCTTAGAAATAAATCATAAAATTTCTATTATACTAAAAATACTTAAAGAATTAGTCATATGAAAACTTAACCATAAGTTAACAAAATCATAATTATATAAAAAGCATTCATCCTTAAAAATAAATTCAAGATTCGACAAATGTAAGAAAAATTCCATATTTACAAATACATTTCCTTTTCTTTCATAACAGAATAAAACATATTTTTAGTTAAGGCTCATACATATTCTGGAAGACATATAACTAGATTCAGTTACATAAATGTCTGAACAGAATGTGATTTGTGGAAGCACCAACAGAATGTGGTCTATGAAAGCACCATCAAAATGTGGTCTATGGAAGCACTGCCACAATGTAAGCACATCCGCCTACTAGAATGTAAGTGCATCCACTTACTTAGAATGGCATCTCAAGCCTCGCATATGATCATAGCTCATCACATAACAGAATGACAATAAAGCCGAGCATGCTCAATAACCAGAATAACTTCATCTTAGTACATTTCAACCATACATACTTGAGCCAAAATGAGTCATTTCCTTTACAAATAGTCTTATTTCATATACATAAGTCCTTAGTAAAATACCTCTTAACTTAGTACTTATTATTTCAAAATTTCCTTAACTTACAACTTGTGAAATTCAACAAAATTGAATCATGTTTGAAACAGAAACCTTACTTTTATAATGCCTCCATATACATAGCTTAAAATACTTTAAGTTAACATTTAAGGAAAACAAAACACATGCCTTACCACCTTAGGGTGGTTCGGCCTCCTTTAGGTCATAAAAAGGAGAAAGAATTCCCTTCCTTAAAACATCATAATTCAAGCCAAAAATACTTAATCAAATCATTAAAACCATAACTTAAAAACATTTAGTCTTAAAACCCATCTTTTCCACTTTCAAACCTTCTTAAAGTTTTGGCAAAAATCTTAAACATTTAAATACAAGAAAGAGGTTTTTAACCATCATTAACTTACTTATTAACAAACTCATTTAAGTGGAAATCAAACTTAGAAATCAAAGGAAACATAGTGTTCTTCACCTAACCAAGGTTCGGCCACTCTTCCAAATCAATAGGGAAAATGCTTCTTTTCAAAATCACCATATTAATCTTAAGGAAAACCATTCAAGAACACATTAAGAACAAAAGAACATAAAAGCATGAAATAAAACCAAAGGCTCTTCCTCCTAAGGAGGTTCGGCCTCTCTTGGTAAAAGGGGAAGGAAGTGTTTCCCTTCCCTTTTAAGAATTCTACAATGCTTAAGAATCATTGAAAATCAAGTTAAAACATACAAATACTCATTCCCTAATACAATTCACACAATTCTCAAAATTTCATTCAAAAACCTACAAATTGAAAACTTAAGAAAATGAAAGGGGAAGAGAAATATTAGTGCACTAACCTCTTAAACAAGCTTAAAGAAGCTTGGAGAGCCTCAATTCTTGGCCTTCTCCTTCCCTTTTGAACAGTGTTCTCCAACTTCTTCAAAGTAGGAAAAATTCAAATTATAATCAAAAATTAACAAAAGAAATAGATGGAGCATGATTTAATCCATCAATTATAAGTCTAAACCTCAAATTCTACTTATTAGTTCATAAAAATCAAAAATCACAACTTCCTTACTTGGGTGATTAACTCCAATTCTAAGCTTAAACACTCCAAATTCCTACTCCTCTTACTTAATTCTCTAGGTTTAATTATTAATCTTTAGTTTAATTTGGTAGTTTAGTGGTATTTTAGAGGTAAGAAATTGAAGAAAATGGAGGAGAAGAAGAAGAAGAAGAAAATGGTGTGGAGATGGTGGAAAAGAAGAAGAAGATGAGTGAAAAGTGTTGCTTGATGAGTGGTGACTTTAAGTAGAAAAGTCAAATTTGACTTCTTCATTTTATTCCAAATGAGTGGTTATGATCAAGTCTCTAGTATTCTCATCCAATGGCTCTAAATATTCATCAAATAATTCTCCTCCAATTATTATTTAACACCACCAATTAATTAAATTAACTCCATAAAATAATTTCTCAATATTCGTTAACATACTACACTAGAAAATACTATTCATTAAATTCCTTAATTCTCCAAACATATTCATGAAATATTTTCTACCCACCTAAATTATGCAAACATGCTCCAAAATATTAAATAAAGTATTAGACACGTATAGTAACTTTTTCGGACCGAAATAATACCAAGTCCCGGACCAATGGTACTATTCATAGACCGGTAAATCACTATTACCGATATTGAGAAAAACTATGAAAAATGAACTTTTACATTATGTACATTATAATTACTATTACTTATGGGTGTTATGATTGATGTGTGCCTAACTAGACAGGTGTTCACAATAAAATTGGAGAGCATTCTGCTTGATTGTGTGAGTTATGCATTATTTACTATTATTCACTAAGTTTGCAAAACTCAACCCCCTTCCATAAAATTTTCCAAAAAGTAGAAGTTTGCTGATCATAGAGACTCTATTTCTTTCTCCGCAGAGATTCAGTATTAGATTTCATCTTTTTAAATGTTAATATATATATATATATATATATATATATATATATATATATATATATATATATATATACACTCTATGATGTGTTGAAGATTTTGCAGTTTAGGATGATGGATTTATATTTGATTATGTAAAAGTTAATAATGTGCTAGTTAGTGAATTTGTGGAGTTATTTCTAGCTATATTGATGATTTATTACTAAAGCAATTGTCCATACTATGAATGATGAGCTTTGTGAAAAATGTATATATATATATATATATGTCTGAGCTATGAGTTATATGAGATATTGAGGCTGGGTCAAGATTACTAAATAACTATTTATTTGAATATCGTTATAGTACGAGCTTACTATTTTTAAAGTCAGATGTTTTCAGGAACAGGTTTTTCATAATTTAGGCTTACTACGGACTTTGGAGGCCTTAGGCTTATCTATGTCCTAGTACTGGTCCGGTCCATAATTTTGAATTGTCACATATCCATACACTTATATAATCTCTCTTAAGTGGCAATAAGGCCAATTGACAAGCATACAAGGTGCAACACAGTTCAATTAAGGTACAATCTACTCAAGAACTTTTCTCATATAGTATGGTTGAAGTTTTAGGTTGTATCATATTAAGTCTAGACCCTATTACTATTAATCAAATACAATAATAGTTTACGGTTTTGAATGAGTTGAGCTTATTTTTCAAACAAAATGGCACAAGTCATTTTGATTTTGGTTCACCTTTCTCACTATATGTCATTTACTCTTTATATTTCTCCAACATGGGATTATTAGCCCACATATAGGGCTGTAAATAACCGAGTTGAGTCGAGCTCTACTGGAGTGGAGCTCAACTACTTAAGGATATGCCTGAGAGTAGCTCGATAACCATAAGCAAACCAAGTTCGAGCTCAGAATATAATTATGATAATAATAACACCGTGTTTCTCAAACATCAAATTCAAAACTTGAATTTGTTTCCTTAGATGTAATTTCCCATCATGCCAAATTTAGCTTTAAATATGATTAGCATTACTTTAGCATCTATGGTTCAATGCTTTGATTGGAAGCTTGATGCTCAAAAGGCCAATGTGGAAGCTAAATCAAGGTTGATCATGCACTTCTATATGTTCATCCAGTTCTTAATTTTTAATTTGAAAGTTACAATTTTACCTTCTAAAACTAATACATAGATCATAAGATTACAATAGGATAATGTCAAGTAATAACCTAATAAATTATTAACAACCAATATTGGAGAAGGTGAAGAAGAAGATCCTACCATACGAAGAAGGAGATACTACCATGCAAAGGAAGGAAGGTATGCGAAACCTAGTTGTCTCTCTTATTCTCTCCCTTTTGGTATTTTGTTAGATTTTATTTTTTAAACCACCTTCGGCCATCTTCTTCGGTCAGTGATGGTTTTTTTCATCACTTTCCATCATTTTTTTATGTTATTTAGTTTTTTTAATAGTTTTCAAACCTATTATCATTTGAAACAAAATTTAGATTTAATCTCCTAGAGATGTAATAGTTTATAGATTTTGAGTGTTTTTGGTACCTTTTTTAGTAGGGTTGTATTTCTTGATTTATTAATTTCTCTCCTTTCATGGAGTTGTTCCTCATTATTGAGTTTTTATGTTTATATTTTATTTCTTCGGTAGTTTGAAATATAAGACAAATTGTTGGTTGCTAATGATTACTTTAGATATTCAAGTTTAAGTAAGTTTTTTTTACCAATAAAATCTAGTAGTGCAGCATGTTCTATCAAAGTTTAGCATTAAACTCTTATGCAGGTGTCAGTCATAACAAGTCTCTAAAAATATAAAATTTGGATTAATATGTGCAAAGTTTTTTCTGTCATATTTGAAAATGAATCAATTTTTTACCAAAAGATTATTTTCTTTTTGTCAAAATCGTCTCTAGTTAGAAGATTTAATTTTTTTTCTATTTCTTATTATTATTGGAATATTACGATGTACTCAACTTATATTCATCATTAATGAATTAATAATTTTTAAAAAAAATAATAAAATAGAATTGTATATTTTTAATTTAATTTTTCATTAAATTTCAACAACTAAATGCTCCATCAAAAAATTTCAATGTATCGAAAATAAAATAAAATAAAACTTATGGTTGTGTATGAATTATTACTTGTGGTGTTGACTAGTGCATTCATGAACATGGTGTCAACTTGGAGAACTAAATTTTAGAGAAGTTGAAATCTGAAATTAGGGAGAATATTTGCTCTGCTTTTTCTATCCAGAGCGACCTCTTTCCACCATCAATTGAAATAAACAATAAGGGTAGAAACTTAGATAAATTAGATTTTTAATTTTGCATCCACATTATATATTTTTTATATCATAATTTTGTTTTACAGAAATATATAAATACTTATTTACTGCTTATATTATTATTTCTTATTTTTATATAAATTTGGATTTACAAAAAAAATTAATATTCCATTAATTTTATTAAATTAATATAAACGACGTCACTGCATTTTTGTTATTATCTATTCTCTTTTGGTAGAAACTACCTAGATAAAAAAAAATTACACAAAAATTTGGGGATTTAAGTGAAGAAAAATCAAGAAAAAATGGCAAAACAATAAAATTTAGGGAATGCGCCCAAATCATATAACTTTTAGATTATTCTTGCAATTCATAGAAACAAGAATTGCAAAATAAAAGCTATAGCTAACATAATCGCAATCCAATAGCTTTCAAACATTTAAGGATTTTCATTAGATAAATAAAAATAAAGAATTATATTCAAAACCATAGTGAAATTTTATGTATATGTTTTAATTATATTAATGCATTATAAATATTTTAACAATAAGATAAAATTAAAATTTATAATTATTTATTAAAAAATTTTAAATAATTTATTTTGATTAAATGAATTAAATATTAAAACCAAAAAAAGGTACTATATGGATTAACTACATACATTTATGATGCAAGCAAAAATGGTAAAGTAAAAGACGAGGTGGAGGCAGGAGCTGATTGATTTTAAGGAAGAATACGAAAAGATTGATAAATAAAAATCTAATAAAAAATATTGCTCATTTAGTTTAATTGTATATAAATTCCTACTTAATATTTCTTATTAATTATTTCTATTGTGTATTCTACTCAAATTACTCTTTTTTATTTCTATGTATAAGAAATTTCAGGTTTTTAGTCGGTTGCAAATTTATAATCAATTAATACAAAAACTTACAATTAATTTTATTGGGGAAAATAATACTCAAAATGGCATCTTATTTTATGATATGTTTTATTCTAATTCAATTTCTATTGCTTTTGTGTTGATATAATTTTAATTAATAATTGAACTTCATATTTTGAAGGTGATTAGGAATTGTAGTTTTTTCTTTCTCTTTTGATGTCATTTAATTTTATGCAAATATTGAAAATTGCAATTGTGAAAAATAGTTGCAATCCTAAAAAAATTATTTCCATTACATATGCCAATGTTCCAATAAATCTGTAAGTGTTTCTCCTCGGTCATTTATTATTTTATTTTTATATAGTGAAGACGCTGCTTAGTGGATTATTTTGAGCCACACATTCTTGTCTTTACTTTGTTTTCTTATGAAATGAGATGGAGAATGTAACACACTCTGCCCGATGTCAAAGGATTTGATGTTGAGCGCCACAATCACTATCGAAGCAGCATCTTAATTAATACAGATCATGGAATATATAAGAATGACTAAGCATTCACATGTTACGCAAGTATATATTTTTTTAAATAAAAGCTTAAGGAAATACCTGCAAAAAAAACTGCAAGAATTTCTCTCAAAAATGAAACTTGCTAAACAAATGAAAAATAAAGCACTTCGAATTAATAATCCTCCAAATCAACACAAGTCATGAGCACTTCTATAATTTCACCTCAATCAAATAATCTAACTCATCATAAATATCATCACATTGATGGTTCTAACATACATTCCAACTTAGAGTATAATATTACATTCAACCGTAAAATATGTTAAGCAATAATCATTTAACTTACTTAATACACATGATTTAATTTTTTTTTTTTTTTTTTACATCTCCTTAATTTATTGTTATACATCGCATATAATCTAAAAACGTAATCTACCCAAAATATAATCTTCAACTCTGATGCTATGCCTCAAACCTTCAAGTATTACTCGCTATTCTTAACCTGTGCATGATAAAATCAACACGTTGAGTATATAACTCAGTGGTGCTAAATAAAATACTTAAACATATTTCATATAAAAAAAAATACTTAGAAGTAAAATCATGAAATTTCAATTATATTAAAAATATTTAAAACATAAATCATATGAAAACTTAATCATAAGTTAATAAATAATAAATATATGAGAATACTTTTTAAAATACATTTCCTTACTTTCTATTAAAACATAGCAATAGTATTTTTAGCATCTAAACATATCTTTCATTTCTTTCATTACATTTTTGGGGCTCATATACACAAATAGAAATAATAATAGATTTGATTCTGTATCATAACATATTTAGCCTTAGGTCGCCAACCAAAACATAAAGGTATTGAAGTTTATTTATACATAATAATCGTGTCCGCTCAAACATGAGGCATCCAGAGTCTAGCATATAATTGTAGCTCATAACATATCATAATAGTATCGAAGTCGAGCATGCTTATCTTATATAAATTAATCATATCATATACAACATTTCAACCAAAGCATATAAGACCTCAAATCATATTATTTCATCTTAAATCATAATATCTCTTATACATCTTCTTAACATAAGTCATATCATAACTTGAATATTTTTACTTCAAATTTACTTAACTTACAACTTATAAATTTTACCATTTTTCATACTTATGAAATTTAAGCTTACATATCCAAAAATATATACTTAAAATTACATAAAGAGATTAAAATCAATTTTGAAAGCAATGAAAATCAAATTTTACACCCTTAGGTGGTTCGGCCTATTCATGAATGCAAAGAGGAAGGATTTCCTCTTTCAAATAATCATCAATTCAAACTTAAAGCACTTAGATAAATCAATAAAATCTTTATCATTCATCATTTAAATACAAAACTCATTTTTTACACATATAAAGGTTTCTTTATCTTACAAAATCACATACATTAAAAATTCAAAATAGAAATTTGAACCACCATATATTTACATATCTTGCATCACTTTAAAACCAAAATCAAGCAAAAAAATCAAAGGAAAACTAAGGCCTTTCATCCAAGTAGGTTCTACCTCTTTTAAAGAAAAAGAAAGGAATATTTTTCCTTCTAAACAAGCATGTTACCATGTTTAGAAATCATTCAAAAGTTCATTTAAACAAAGAAATTCTAACAATTCCAACAAAACATTCGAATTCCTGAAAAATTCATATGAACCTTAAAGGTTGAAACTTGAAAATTCAAGAGAAATGAAAAATCACAATTGCACTAACCTTATAAACAAGCTAAAATAAACTTAAAAAGTTTCACTCTCTAGCTTTCTCTTTGCCCTTGGAGGATGGTTCTCCAACCTCTTCAAAGTAGAAAAAATAACCATTAAAATCAAGAAATAACAAAAAGAAAAGATGGAGCACGATTTAAAGCATATTCTACCATATATATACTATGAATTCCTCAATTAAATCTTTAGAATCAAAAATCACAAATTACTTGATTTGAAAGAGTTCTCCAAATTCTCAAGTTCTAGTCACCAAATATTACCCTTTATACTTAATTCTTTAATTTTGATTACTAAACTTTGGTTTAATTTGGTGGACTTAAGGTAGTTTAGTTGTAGGAAAATGAAGTAGAAGATAGAAGGGAAGTTGGGGTTGAAGTGAGGAAGGAGAAGAAGAAAAAATAAAACAAATGTTATAAGATAAGTATAGTTGACTTAAAGTCAACAAATAAAAAATGTTGCTAACTTTTTAGGTGTTGACAAGTGGAGGGTGGAGATTTAGTCATGGTATTTACATCCTAAGGTTCAAAATATTCACTAAATAATTCTCCAGAAACTATTATTTAACTCCACATATTTATTCAATTAACTCCATAAAATTAATTTCTTGATTTTCCCTAATATTAATTCAATAGAAAATAATATTCACTGATTATTTAAATTCTCTAAAAATATTCATAAAATATTTTCTACCCACCTAAATCATGCAAATATGGTCCAAAAATATTAAATAAAATATTAGACACAAGTGGTAATTTTTTCGAACCAAAATAATATCAGGTCTCAGACCGATGGTACTATCCATAGACCGGTATATCTCTATGACTGACTATGAAAAACAAATTGTTACGGTTCTCCCACCTTAAAGAATTTCATCCTCAAAATTCACCTGATATGAATAGTTGAGGATACTGCTGTCTCATTTGTTCTTCTTTTTCCCACGTAGCTTCCTCTGTCTTGTGATTCCTCCAAAGGACCTTTACTAGAGGAATTCTCTTATTTCTTAATTCCTTAGCCGCTCTTACAAATATTCTTACTGGTTCTTCCTCATAGATCAAGTCCAGCTCAATGGTAATTGACTCAATTGAAATAATATGAGATGGGTCTGATCGGTACCTCCGTAGCATGGATACATAGAAGACATTATATATTTGATCTAGATTTGGTGGTAAAGCTAGTCTATAGTCTAATGGACCCACACGCTCAATTTTCTCATATGGACCAATGAACCTAGGACTAAGCTTACCCTTTTTTCCAAATCTCAAAACTTTCTTCCACGGAGACACCTTAAGGAACACTTTATCGTCCACTGAATACTCTATATCCCTCTTTTTCATATCAGAATACAACTTCTGATGATCTAAAGTCTCTTTATCCTTTCCTTAATGACCCTAACTTTATCTTCTATATCTCGGATCAAATCTGGACCAATAATCTTGCACTCACTGAGCTTTGTCCAACATAAAGGTGTCCTACACTTCCTACCATACAATGCCTTGAATAGAGCCATCTGAATACTCGACTAATAACTATTGTTATAAGCAAACTCCATAAGTCGAATATACTTCTCTCAACTTCCCCCAAACTCAATTACACAAGTTCTCGATATATCCTCAAGAATCTATATCACTCGCTCTTACTGTCCATCTATCTGCAGATGGAAAATTGTACTCAAGTGTAATCTAGTGCCTAGAGCCTCGTGTAGTTTCTTCCAAAATCTAGAAGTAAATCTCGGATCCCTATTTGAAATCTCATCAATATAAAGCTCTGCGTATTGCTCCATAGAGAAGTTGGTCCTAACAGGAAGAAAATGTGTCGACTTAGTCAATTTATCAACTATTACCCATATGGCATCTTTCTTCCTAGGAGTCGTAGGCAACCCCGTCATGAAGTCCATGGTAATCCTATCCCATTTTCACTCTTGTATAGAAATAGGATTTAGCAAACCTGAAGGAACTTGATGCTCTACTTGAACTTGCTGACAAGTCAAGCATCTCGATACATAATCTGAAATGTCTCTCTTCATAGCCGGCCACCAATACTATAACCTTAAATCCTGATACATCTTGTTACTGCCTAGATGCATATAACAAGGACTACTATGGGCCTCCTCTAAAATATTCCTCCTCAAATTAGAAATCTTAGGCACACATATCCACTCCTCAAAATACAAATAGTCATCATCTCTAACCGTAAATCTCTTCTTCTTACCATCCCTGACTAAGCCTTTCCACAATGCAATAGTCTCATCACCCCTCTGTGCATCTCTGATCTGCTGAAGTGGACTACATCTAACCATAAGCTCTACTATAAGTGTACCATCTCTAGCCACAGATAAGCGAGCATTCATAGCATGAACAACAACCAATGCCTTTTTGTTGAGTGCATCTAACAATTCCAACAAAACATTCAAAATCTCCAAAAATTCATATGAACCTTAAAAGTTGAGAACTTAAAATTCAAGGGAAATAAAAAAACTACACTTGCACTAACCTTATAAACAAGCTAAAATAAGTTTAGAAAGCTTCACTTTCTAGCTTTCTCTTTGCCCTTGGAGGATGGTTCTCCAACCTCTTCAAAGTAGCAAAAATAACCATTAAAATCAAGAAAAAACAAAAGGAAAAGATGGAGCACGATTTAAAGCATATTCTACCACATATATACTATGAATTTCTCAATTAAATCCTTAGAATCAAAAATCACATCTTATTTGATTTGAAAGAGTTCTCCAAAAACTCAAGTTCTAGTCACCAAATATCACCCTTTATGCTTAATTCTTTAAGTTTGATTATTAAATTTTGGTTTAATTTGATGGATTTAAGGTAGTTTAGTTGGAGGAAAATGAAAGAAAAATGAAGTAGAAGAGAGAAGGGAAGTTGGGGTTGAAGTGAGGAAGGAGAAGAGGAAAAAAAAAAAAACAAATGTTATAAGATAAGTCAACAAATAAAAAATGTTGCAAACTCTTTAGGTGTTGACAAGTGGAGGGTATAAATTTGGTCATGGTATTTACATCCTAAAGTTCAAAATATTCACTAAATAATTCTCCAGAAACTATTATTTAACTCCACATATTTATTCAATTAACTCCATGAAATTACTTTTTCAATTTCCCCTAATATTAATTCAATAGAAAACACTATTCACTAATTATTTGAATTCTCCAAAAATACTTATCAAATATTTTCTACCCACCTAAATCATGCAAATATGGTCCAAAAATATTAAATAAAATATTAGATACAAGTAATAATTTTTTAGAACTGAAATAATACCATGTCTCTGACCGATGGTACTATTTACAGACTCGTATATCACTAATACTGACTTTGAATAATAGACTGTTATAGATGTTGGTATTGATATCTGTCATATGGCCTTTTATTCTAATAGATTATGCATAAGTTCCACAACCATTCAAGTGACTTCTAACTTAAATTTAAGGTTGAGTTCAATATTCAAGAGCATGTTTTAAGTCATCGAGCAATTTATTGCAAGACTTACAGTGAATTGATTATTTATTTTGTTTTGTGTCTTATACAAACACATTTCTGATATTTTATTTGTTTGAAGATCTATCCAATAAGAAGTTTCTTTCATTGTACCAAGACTTGGGAATAAAAATCTACAGTCTCTCTGTTTCTACGAGCACAACTATTTTAAAAGACTATCTAGAAACAAGTGGTTCCAAAAAAATTGAAATAAAAGCAAACTTGATTGTTACTGCTGCTTATGATTTAGATAGTCAATAATCAATTTTTTTCCTTGAAAATAATCTAATATTTTATTATGAGAAAATTACAGTATGATCCATGTGGTTTATGAAATATAACTAATCTGTCTTTCTTTTAAAATATATTAAAACACCATTATATTTTACTTCCGTCAAATTATAAGGTTTTTCCATTTAATTTTTGTGTTTTTTCATTAAGTACCTTATGAAATGATAAGAATATCTCTTTTATTTTAAAAAATACAAGGATGAACTAGTTGTATTTTACAAACTATAGAAACTATGTTGTAATATTTTTTATATAATATTTTAGTACCTCTCTTTCGATTTCTGTATTTTCTTGTTTACTTAAAGAAAAAGATACGAAAAATGGACAGAATGACCTAGTAGTATAACGGAAGCAAAACATAGGGATAAATTGGTATATTTTAAAAAAGAGAGGGACGGAATATTTCGTAAACCACAGGATCATAGTGTAATTTTTCCTTTTATTATTGTAACTTGTATCTTTAACATTTAGCAAATAATCAAGAATAATTTTTCTTTGTACTGTTTTATTTACTACCTTGAATCTTGATATTGGGCTTTATGAGTATTTGAATCATATAAGAAATTTAGCTAAATCCATGTTATGACTTAGATTTTAGCTGTAATAATTGTTTTTAGCCCATAATTTTAATTTTCCTTTTTTTTAGGTGCAACATAGTTCTAATTATCTGGTGGGTCTTTACATGCATTTTCTGCTTTTCACTTTCTATCTCCATTCACTTCCTTATAAATTTGTATTTGTTTTTGTGCAACATGCAGGATTGTATACTTACATTTATTCTTATCATGGCAAATGTGTTATTCTTTTATTTGACCTAGAATTTATACTTACAATATTATACAACTCTATATCCATTCTGCAGGATTGTATATTTTAACATGAAAGACAAGAAAAATCCTCATTTTTAAAATTATTTTATTTTAAAATCCATTTAAAATAAAAATTATAAAAGTTAAGTTCCTAACAATGCAATAACAATGGCTACTATCGTTATAGTAATTTTTATAATTATAAAAGACAAAAAGAAGAATTTGTATTGTATTTGAATTAACATTGTTGTCCCATCCAACTGTAGCTTGAAAAACTATGGATGCAATAACAATGGCTACTATCGTTATAATGTACCAAGTCTCTTTTACTCATTTACCCATTTAATTGAGAGTACTCCATTGCCTATTGGTTTGTTTTTTTTTTTTACCTGTAATTTTATTGTATTGTTTTGAAATATCATCCTTTATATTGAAATACCCATGATTTTCAATTATACACCCTCAAAATATAGCCCTTTTATTTTACTTTTTTATACTTTGATTCGGCGCTTTATTTTTTAATTTAAAAATTAATTAACATTTAGAAATAATAATATTTTATCCAATCTAATCTATTAGTCTACATATTTTAAATCACATAAAAAATGTATTTTTTAATTAATAGATATGGATATTTATAATATTTTTTTATCTATAATTGTACACTACTCTAGAGATAATCTTTCTATATCTCCATCTTTGTTATGATTACCAATTCCAATTATGAGTTTGTCGCCTCCTTTGTGCATGACTTTCTTTTTTTCAGATTGTTATACATATATTGTATTATATCTATTTCATGCAGTGTTGAGAAGGCTAGAGTTTCAGTTTGTCAAGTCAAGGAATTGAGAGAGGCAGAGAAAAAAGACCCATTTTCTTTTTATTGAGGTTTTCGTCCTCAATGTTGTAATATCAAATTCCTGTTACTAGGTATTTCTTTTATTTTTTTTATCAATTATTTCTAATTTCATTTTACAAATAGATATGCAATATATATCATATCGTATAGTCATTCTATAATGACAGCAATCTCCATTTAACAATATTACTATTACTAATATTATATTATATTATATGCTTAACTCATGCTTATATGTAATTGCAATTAATAATGTATTTGTATTTACCTCAATTTTGCTACTTAATTAATAATTGTTTTGTTGAAATGATTTAATTTATAATTCTTATTTTTACATGTGCTCTTTCTTACATTGATCACACGTGATAGAATTGATCTATATAAAGAGCAAATTTGAAGCCATCTTATTGCATATTTCATGATTTTTATCTAATAATAATAGCATAATTATAATTAACTTACTATTATTAAATTTTTAGTTGATTCATATTTAAATTCATATCCAAATACATGCCTATGCATAAATTTTCAAATTTATAACATATATTAAATTAAAATGAAATTTGTTCAAATTCAAATTAAACTTTTCTTTTGTTCCAATGAATAGTTTTGAATTGTTATAAATAAAAAATTTAATTGCATACATTATGTTTATTAAATTACTCATATCATAAATAAAAAAAGTTTGACTATTAAAATGATCTCTAACAAAGTAAAATTAGAATATAAATTAGAAATATATGTAAATATCAATTTTTATGTACAAAAATAATCATTCAACAGAAGGACTTCTGTCCTTAGTTCTAATGTAAGCATCAAAGTTTTAGAAATAGAATTTAATAACAATAATCATTAAAATAATATTTAAGCATCTGCGCACGAAGTGCAAAATTACGGCTAATTAACTTAATATGTATAAGATTAAAATAACTTAAGTTTATTTATGATTCCCATTAAATGATAAAATAAGGGTATTTAAGTCCTTTTATGTAAATTTACGAAAAATAATATTTTTTACCAAAAGATTAAAGATTTAGATGGAGAGATGTTTCAAGATGTCAAAATAATTTTATTAAATAGTAAAGATGAAATAATTAATTTCCCTAAAAGAAGACGAAGTAATTAAAAATAACGGTAATTATATAGCTCTCGACTCGCCACATGTGGTGAGAGCTTTTTTATTGTTAGTCATGGGCTCTTTTTCACATGGACATGTATTTTAGTGAGTGTACAAAAGATAGGGTTGTAATACTATGGAAGTTCAAGGGCTTTTACATTGTTGCATATTGAAAAGGCTTGTTTTGTTTTTGAAGTGACGTTGGTTGCTAGTCCAAAGCTTCCAACGAAAGCTTTCAATGAGAAATGCTTACTTAAGGAATAGAAGAGAAGATATTTTTAGTTTGAATCATACATGTTAAACTCTCTTAATTTTGGGAGAGGGATTGAATGTGGTTGACCCCCGATTTAAGGTATATTTAGCGTATATATAGTGGAGTTAGAATAGTTCGTATCAAATAAAGATTTTGAATCTTGATTTATTTTCTATTTAGAGTTATTTTAGGAGTCTATTTATTTAATTAAAATAATTTAATATTATATGTTAACAGTAGCCCCTCATCAGTTATTTGGTTAATTATGTCCAAATGTAATATTCGAATAGTATTTTTAAAAATTATTTTGGCGATCTAAGTATGTTTAACAGTTAATGATTTATTCTGGTGCATAAGGAGTTTTCACTTTAACAGATAATGACTTTAACAAATGTGTCACTTAGGTTAAGTGGTGAAGGTTGTGTATCAAATTTTGTAGATTTAATAGCTTGGATTGGGCTGCTTAGGCCTCTGGTGAACTGTCCCATTGGACGAAGAAAACTGAGCCGCTTAGGCCTCTGGCGAACTGTCCCCTTGCATTTAACAAATTGGGTTGCTTAGTCCTATGGGCAAACTGTTCGACTTTGGACGGAGAAAACTGGGCCTCTTAGGCCTTTAGCAAACTGTCCAATTTTAGACTGAGAAAATTCAGAGAAATCAGGGCTTCTTAAGCCTTTGGCGAACTGTCCTCTTAGGTCTCTGACGAATTGTCCCATTGGACAGAGAAAATTGGGCTACTTAGGCTTCTGACGAACTGTCCCATTGGATGGAGAAAATTGGGCCTCTTAGGCCTCTGGTGAACTGTCCCATTAACGAAAAAAAATTGGGCCACTTAGGCCTCTGGCGAACTGTCCCATTGGACGGAAAAAATTGGGTCTCTTAGGCCTCTGGTGAACTGTCCCATTAGACGGAAAAATTGGGCCTCTTAGGCCTCTAGCAAACTATCCCATTGGACAGAGAAAATTGGGCCGAGGCCTCTGGCAAACTGTCCTATTTTGGACAGATGGGCCCCTTAAGCCTTTCGCGAACTGTCCGATTTTGAACAGAGAAAACTGAACCGCTTAGGCTTTTGGCTAATTGGAGACTGGTGGACTGCTTAAGTCCGTTTTATTGATCTCCGTTTAGTTGTGCTACTTGCACTCTAATCATGATAAAGAGAATAAAAGTACAAATATTTGCTCTTGCCTATTAAATAATGTGGTTATATAATTCAAATAAATAAATAAATATTCTATTAATAATAATATTATATCATCTTAATAGAAATTGGACAAAAATTACGAGTGAGAGTGTAATCAATAATTTGTGCCACATGCGAATAAAACATGACTTATAAGCGAGGAATATGCAATTATATAATTAAAATATTAATTAAAGAAAACTTATCTTCTTCTCTTTCTTTTCTTTTCTTTTTTTTTTTTTTGACAGCTGTTGAATGTATATGCACCCAAGTGTGAAACTAGTGGAAAGTATTGGCCTACAGTACACAACTCGACAATTTTTTCCTTGATACTGATGCGTGTTATTGCAATTGGACTATTTGGAATTAATTTGAAATTAAGAAGCTTCCTCTGGCTTCCAGTTTAACTTGGCAGGAATGTTGAGAGCCACAGCACCCCCCTTCTTCATGAACAAGTTTGAAAGTATTTGACTATTGACAAACTCAACAACATAAAAGCATACTGTCAGCAAACCAATTGCTTCCAAGTTCAACATAAAAACTTATACCAATTTCAAAATTTCTAATTAGTTGATAATTCCAAAACAGCTCAAATTATTTCATACTAAACATATTCACAAAAAGTGGATAAAGAAACCTCCTTGAAATAATTTTATCCAAGAAACATAAGAATTAGCTACTAATCCATTATCTACGGGCACCCTCATGATGACTATTCATATAAAATAATAAATCATGATAATTCTTATACTTCGTAATATGGGATGGACATAGTCATGTTCCAACAACAACCTCTGTAGATTCATTATAAGTGGACATAAGACAAGTCATTACTGTTAGTTGCAATAGCTTCAAAGAATCAAAGATCAATTTGAAAAGATTATACCTTCCTTACGCTCTTGCTATTTGGTGTATCAAAGACAGTGTTGATGTGGTTCATGGCAAACTGTCCTTTGCAGCATCCCCGATCAAATGCTCTGCGTCAGTAAAAGCCAGATAAGACGGTTTCGTTCTATTCCTCTGATCATTAGCAATAATCTCGACTCGGTCGCGTTGCCAAATGCCAACGCATGAATATGTCATTCCAAGATCAATACCGATCATTGGTCCTTCTCCTTTTCCGGCCATTGTAGACATCAACGAATCAGATTATCAAAGAGACAAAGACTTGGAAAACTGAGTTTACTATTGTAAGATCTTTTTTCCTCTTGTATGGTATTGGTAGAAAATATAGCCACGAAAGTATTAGATAGAAGGTGTATTCCACGCTGACCGCACCATTTATTAAACTCTTAGAAGTTTTGGGGGAGAGATTGAATATAGTTGACACTCGATTTAGGGTATATTTAGCATATATATATAGTGAAGTTCGAATAGTCCATATCAAATAAGAATTCTGAATCCTGATTTATTTTCTATTTAGAGTTATTTTATGTGTTTATTTATTTAATTAAAATAATTATTATTATATGTTAACAGTACATTAGAAAGTGGAAAAACTTGGTATTGCTCTATAAGTTGGTTGAGTGAAGGAAGCAGGTCGGCATTCTTAACAATAGCTTTAGGTAAGATTATAATGCAACTACCCTTGTCTTCATAAATTTGGTGTTGCTTTATAAGTTGGCTAAGTGTAGTCAATTTTATATCTTAGTGATCAATGTTAGCCTTAAATTTGGGAATAATTCTATATTAAGCATTGTACATTCTATATTTGTCCAGCAAAGCCATTAAGAATTTAAGTAAAACACTTTTAGTTTCATTTTTTGGCTTATAATTTACCAAGGTTTTAGTGTAATTTTAATAATTAAATGTTTACTTATTATAAAATTTTTTATTCCATTTGTTGACTTTAACTTACAAAAATTAGATAATAATATTAGATGTTTAGTTAGTAAAAAATATTTATAATCAATTATTGGCTTTGCTATTATAGGATGGATGAGTCTAGTTTCCTAGACGTTATGAATATGAATGAATGGGAATCAAAAGCGAATATCGGAGCATCAAGTGAGTATTTTTTAAACAACGATGGGAGTAACATATCTAATGAGGGTTGGCATGTCATTTCTGGAAATTAAGGAATTTTATGATTACTATTAATCATATGTGAAGACTAAAGGTTTTAATATAATTAAGATTTCAAGAAAAATTTATCGAAATGGCCAATATCAATTCTTCACAATTGGTTATAATCGCAATCGCAAAGCTAGGAATTACAGCTGATTAGGCAAAAGGGAACAATCATCAACAAAAATATATTGTAAAGCTCGAGTATGTGCATCGGCATAAGGTGATGGGAGGTGGAAAATTAATAAAGTCATACTTCACCACAATCATGAAATGACCCCTAGTAAGTTAAGATTTTTGCACCAACATCAATAGGTATTGCTTCGTGTTAAGAGAAGATCGAAAGTTAATGATAATGCTGATATTTGGCCATCTAAAACCTTTCGGTCATTGGTGGCAGAAGCAAGGGGATACAAGAGGGTAGATTGTGTTGAAAGGGATTGTTGAAACCATATTGGCAAAGTACGAAAGTTACAACTTGAGAAGGATGATGCAAAAATAGTTCACCAATAATTTAAGTGAATGCAACAAAGAGACAAAAAAATTTTCTATGAAAGTTCAACA
This sequence comes from Jatropha podagrica, assembly GCA_947857235.1. Classification (NCBI taxonomy): domain Eukaryota; kingdom Viridiplantae; phylum Streptophyta; class Magnoliopsida; order Malpighiales; family Euphorbiaceae; genus Jatropha; species Jatropha podagrica. The sequence continues at coordinate 22,949 of CANUEP010095474.1, forward strand.
AATAAGGACAATCGAATGAAGAATTTATTATGTGCAGATGTAAGGTGTCAGAGTGCCTATATAGAAATTAGGGATGTTATGTCCTTTGACACTACATATCTGATAAACAAGTACCAAATGTCATTTGCACCATTTGTAGGTAATAACATCATGGATAATCAATCTTGCTAGGATGTGCTTTGATATGTAATGAGAAATTTCAAATTTTATTTGGCTCTTTCAACAGTGGTTGTGATGCATGGGCGATGTGCCACCATCTGCTATAATTACAGATCAGTGTCCAAGTATAACAAAGGCAATTCAGATTCTTTTCCACAAGCTAGACATTGATGGTGTATTTAGCATATATTGGCAAAGTTTCCTAGGAAAAGAAAAAAGTCCAAGAGACACTATGAGCTCAAAAATTATTTTATACGATTAATATATGATTGTATTTCTATTGATCAGTTTGAAATTGGTTGGCCAAATATGCAGGAATAATTTTTACTACATGAACATTCTTGGATAAATGATCTCTATGGATGAAGAGAGAAATGGGTTTGTGGATCAATATGAGATTGCATTGATGGACAAAATTGAGAAACAAACACAAGCTGATTTTGATTATATGAACATGAAAATCCCCACTTGTAGCCAACATAATATCGAGAAACAATTCCAAGATGCATACAATCACGGGATTTATGTTCAAGTTCGTAAAGAATTCTTGAAAATGATGTATGTGCTCCTGTGCTTGTTAAAGTGACAAGGAATATCCACTTGTATGTTGTGGATTGCAAGGCTTTTATCAATAATGATTTGTGGAATCAAGTCTACTATGATGTCAAATATAACAATAAGTCATACAATATAAGTTATAGTTGTATATTGTTTAAGTCAAAAGGTATCTTATATGCCCATGCATTATCTGCACTCACTAAGAATGATGTTGAAGTTTTAACTTATGCCCTATAGTCAATTTGGTTGGTTATATTTTGGATATAATATTTCATGTAATAAATACTTAATTATCAATAAAAGGCATTTATTTATCTTTTATATTCTATTGATTGAATCTTGGTAAAAGATAAAGTCCATGAGACAATACGGCTTTGCAAAATAAATTATAATGTGGTTATAATTATGAGTTTTATATTTGTATTAAAGCAATGTCTCTAAATATTTATGGTTAATGTTCCCCTCATTATTGGACAATGATTAGAGCTGCTGAGATTGATACATATTATGTTATTTCCTTAGGGAAGCAGTTGTTCTCATAAGATGAGATCTATGTGATATCTAGAACTAATATGTAGGTGCTTGTTATTTAAAAAATTCTATTAAATTGACCTGCATGAGAATTCCATATGGAGAGTTACATGTGTCTATGGAATACTCAAGTGATGGTTGTGTAGGTGATCCTTTGACTTGAGATTACTAAGCTATATTATAGGGATGATTATTTTTTTATTCTTTATTCATATCATTCATTATATGAATAACAACCAACGATTAATTGGACATAGTAGGAACTGTATGGACATACTTGTATAATTAAAAGAGGATTCATCACCCTAGGTAAATTAGGAAAAATGTTCTGATTGTTTTCTACTAGCATTGATTAAGAAATCCTTGCACATGGTAGAATGAAATGAGCAAATGAGATTTGGAATTTTATTCAACTGATCAATGGCTAAAGTTAAGAGAACTAACATGATTTAGTAAAGTAGACACACTCCATGCCTAATTACTAAATCATAACATTAATGATGAAGGGATATTAATTACACTGATAAATCACACACTGAAAGGTTAAGTCAAATCACTTTAACTTTCCAGATATTTAGATAGTCTTGACATGTTGCTAGATAATGTACTTGACTTTCAAATATTAATTAGTTAATATTTATAACTAATATATTTGGAATCTAGAAAGTTATACACATAAGAATGGATATGAGAAGTGAAAACAAGAGATCGAATCAAGTATGACTTGATTACAAATAAGTTTTGTGGAGTTAAGGATAAAATTATAATTCATATTTGATTATAATTTTATCTAGATTATTAAGTATTGACTTAATTGATTTATGTCTAAAATTTATTAAGATAAATTTTAGATTAAATAAACATAATATTTTAATTATGATTTATTTATTTAAATTTTTTAAATAAATAAATAGTCACATATATATTTAGTTATATTTTATTTATTTAAAAAGTTTAAATAAATAATTATAATTAATTTATTTGTGACCTAGGGTTTTCCTATATAAGATCCTAGCATATGATCATAGCTCCACCAATAATACGGGCTGATAACCCGAGCATGCTTATATATCACAATAATCTCATCATACCACATGTCAATCATGTATGGTAGAGCTTAGAATAATTAAAATTTTTCCATAAATAGTCTCATTTCTCATTCAGCATTTCTTATTCAAGAACATTTTAAAATTAACACTTATTATTTCAAAATGACTTAACTTACAACTTGTAAAATCCAACAAAATCAATTCATGTCTCAAGCAAAAACCTTTCTTTCATAATGCCTCCATTAAAAGTACTAATTATTAACTTAAAATCACTCTTTAAAATCATTAAATCGATTTCTCAAACAAGTAACCATAAAACTCTTTTAATACTTTAAAAACCTTCTTTAAGTCTTACTAAAATGTTTAAACACCAAAATTCAAAAGAGAAATCTTAACCACGAACCAAATTACTTAATAACAACCTTATTAATGTTTAAATCAAGCAAAGAAATAACAAAGAGCCTGGTGTCCTTCACCAAACAAGGGTTTGGCCAACCATGGAAAATGAAGGGGAAATGGTTTCTTTCCAAATTAATTCCATAAACCTGACCTTTGCTGTGTTCTCAGGGTATAACTGAAGTTATAGGACTTCAAATTGAGTGAAACTTAATTCCTTGGAAAGATGAGACAAAATGATACAAATTTCATGCGGGGACCATAGTCCAGATCATTTTCTAAGAGGGTGAAAGAAACCCAAGAACACAGACCTAAAATCCAACACGATTCAGCACAACCAATTTTGGTATAAAAATCATAAGTTAAGCTATATGTATTCAAATTGGACACAAGAGGATGATTTAGAAAGCTAAGAAGTAGAACTACAACCTTTATGAAGAAAACAAGATATTATCGTGTCATTTTAGTGGCCAAAAGGTACAGTCAATTCGGATATACAAGTGAGATGCCATAACAGAACCAGTTTTGGTATTTAAATCATAAGTTGAGCTACAAGTATTGGAATTGAACATAAGAGGATGTTTTGGAAAGCTAAGAAATAGAGCTACAACTTTCATACCAGAGTCAGAAGCAAATAGAAATTATAAAAGGGTAAAAAATGACTTCCAGTCCACCCTAGGTAGACCTCTAACATGAAAATTTATCAAAAACCTAAAATTTGAAACTTAGGAGAATGGAAGGGAAACTAGAATGTTATTACACTAACCTCTTTTTCTAGCTTAAAAAATCTTAAAAGCTCTATCCTTGGGCTTTCTCCTTACCTTTGGTGGAGGGTTCACCCATCTCTTCAAAGTAGGAAAAGAGCTTATTGAAATCAAAATTAACACTAGAAAAGAAAAGAGCATGGCTTAATGCATGAATTCCATGGCTAATCCTAGAATTA
>CANUEP010095496.1:0-52679 GCA_947857235.1 Jatropha podagrica
TCTTTCTAAACCTCATGCTTTTTATCACCATGTTTTAATAGACACTGGTTCAGTAAAAATTAAACATACATTTGATACAAAAAATAAAAATGTGATTTCATATTCTTCAATTCAAATTAAAAAGGTCATTCACCCTAAGGACTGGCCTGCTCCTTCATTGTATACTCCTGTTAAATTTAAAGCTTTGCATAAGTACAATCCAACTTATAATTATTTTGATTATAAGGAGGCTTGGGAAAAGGTTTTTTATATTCAAAACCCAACAACTACACATTCGTGGTTGGTGTATTTTGATCAAAGTATAAGGACTAATCTAAAGATACCTAATTGGTTCAAAAAATGGTGGTACACTAGAGGAATTTCAGAGGAAATCATTCCTCCAGAAATCATTTCCTTGTATCACTATTTCAAGGCCCATTATAAACCCAGTCATGGAGAGATCCACATTCCATCACTCATGTACTATTGTATGACCTTCTTTACCCCATGGGTTTATCAATGGTATATGGATTATCAACAAAGCCCAGGAACCCAAATTCCTGTATTAGTAAAGCGCCACAAGATAAAATGGTGGGGATCATTTAAAAACTCCACTACTGAGCATAAAATAAACCAATGGATCCATAATAAATTATCCAGCCCATCTCAACCAGCCCTAACCTACGCCCACACACTAGCTATTTCGGATAACCCAACCTTTGGAATCCAAAAAGCCCAGTGCCAAGCTAGGCTAGCTGCTGCTAAAACACCAGAAGAGTACAAATTAATATGTCAGGAAATGTTCCAACATTTATCCACCTCTTCTGAACCCAAACCATCTTCAAGTAAAATCAAGAAAGCATCATCAGATAAATCTTCTTCCAAGAAGAGTCATAAAAGTAAACACAGGTATATTTCATCTTCTTCTTCATCTACAGAGTCCATCTCATCTAGTGAAGCTAGTAATGATGATTTTCCTCCTGTAAAAATTAGCAGTAAAGCAAATAAAAAAGAAAAAATAAAGCATAAGGAAAAAAGAAAAGAAAAAATAAAAAGAAAAGAAAAGAAAAAGAAGGACAGCTCATCGTCCTCATCCGGTTCAGAATCTTTGTAAAAGGCAGAAGGAACCTTATTCCTTCAAAGTAAGTCAAAATCAGAATAGTAAAGGCCAAGCACTATTCAGAACAGTAAAGGCCAAGCACTATTCAGAACAGTAAAGACCAAGCACTATTCATCAACAGTAAAGGTCAAGGTTCGGTGGCAGACCAACCACTGTTCATCAACAGTAAAAGGTAAACAGTAAGATTCTAAATTTTTCTATAAAATGGGAGCCTCTCCCTATTGTGAGGGCACAAGCTACAATAGCACAACTCCTTTCTTTCTCTCTCTCTCTCTCTCTATTGTTCGTTGTAAGATTTCAAGGTTCAAGGAAGTTTATAACTAAATCATTTGTAAGTTTACATTTCAAGTTTATTTCAATCTTGTATTTCAATTTTGTAATTAAATAAAGTTGTTTTCTTTTCTTATATCTGGTACTTTATAAGCCCGTGTTGACGGCACCTTTCTCTTCTCCCTCCTCACTCTGACTTAACTCTGGGGATCTCAGGTTAAGGTTGCAGGAACCCTAAACTTAAAAAACATAAATAAAATTTATACAGTACTTGTTTATGCTTTAATGCATTTAAGGAATATTGGTTTATAGGCTGGAATACCACTAACCTGGGGTCCAAGATTCTCTCGTAAGAGGAATTTTCGGGTAAAGCCCAACGCTGAGGTTTAACAACGCCACGAACCATATTCTGAATATGCAATAAATATATATAGTTTTCTTATATTTTTGTGATATATTAAATTATTTCTATCTCTGTATGTTTATATATATTGAATATGTCTAATTGAATGTATTAAGTATGAATAAAAAGGAGAATGTGATAATTTTAGTAAGTTGTAAGTTAAGTGATTTTAAAATAATGAGTATTTAAGTGACATAGTGTTTTGAGTAAAGAATTGTGAATCATTAACAAGATTATTTGTAAAAGAAAGATTGATTTTTGGGCTTTACTATACATGATTGAAATATAGTAAAATAAGATTGATATTGATATATGAGCATGCTCGGGTTATCAGCCCATTCTATTATTTGAAAGCTATGATCATATGCTAAGGTTATCAGCCCTTATAAATAGGCGGACGTGCTTATTATTTGTGGTAATGCTTGCACAGGCCATGATTATGATATGTGGCAGTGCTCGCACATGCCACAGTTATGTGACATGTGGTGGCGGTTTCATGGGCACGATTAAATATATCTGGTTATATTTTTTTTGTATGTGTACGAGCCCTAACTAAGAACGAAATTTTATTTTATTATGAGGAAATCGATGATATATTATATTTGTGATATTTATTTATTTTTATTGCAATATGGAATGCTCTTAAAGATGAACTTCATGTTGGTTTACAAAATATTTGATTTAATCGGCACGCTTTCAATGTTTAATAAATATATACTTCTATTTGATTATTTAAAACATTTTTGAGATTTACTATTTGGCCATTTGTGTTATTTTTAATTATTGGTTATTTAGCACTACTGAGTCTTTCACTCACCGCGTTAATTTTTATCACGTGCAAGTTGCGAGCTGTAGGTGTTACGCGAAGACCGAAAAAGTAGCATCCGAGTAGAAGTATTAATTTTGGATAGGATATGTTTATTATGTGAATAGTGGCATGTATGAATTTATTATAACAAATTTTGAGGTTGTAAATATTGTAATAATAACTAATGAAATCGGTGGCCGATTAAATATTATTATTTGATTTCATAAATGGTGTATGAACGATAATATATATTTTATTGAATAGTTAATTATATAATAAGATGACTTGACATTATATTTTTAGAAGTGTTGTGCGACTTGGTATAATAATTTGTATTTGAGGTTTGGAGGATTGAATATTGGAAGTGCTTTGTTTTCTTTGTGTGGCAAGTCGATTTTTAGGGGAAACTCTTGCGAATTTTTTTGTAGGAATTTCCCTATGTTTTTATTTATAAAAAAAAATAACTTTTATCAAAATATTACTTGCCTTCTTATGTAAACTAAGTCACTTCTAATGTATATTTCGGGTTCATCAGGTATAATAAGTCGGTGCTCTGGCATCGAATGTGGCAACCGTTGTCTGGTTCTTCAAAATTGGGTGGCAGGTGTTATAGGCACAAAACATGGCGAGCTCCAACAATCATCAACATCACACATGAGCATGAAATTGAGGAAATTTTAGCACACTGTGTGGTTCCACAAAGGGGAGTCCATTCAAGCTATATCAAATACTTAATGCAATGTAAAGGCCTACCCGATGTGAGAACAAGTTGGGAGTATAAACTTTCTTTGTGGCAATTTGAATATAAAATCCTCGTTTACAAGCAAGATGCGATGAGGGCGTCACGAGTTTAAGTGGGGAGAATGTCATGAGTTGCTTCCCTTGGGCCTAAGGCCATGGGGCCCAAGGGGACCAAAGAGTTCTAATAATGCCCTATAAAATGTATTTAGCCAACAGTGTAACACCCTAATTTCAAAGAAAGTATTGTACTCCAAATATTGTGTAAATTAACCAAATAAATAATAAATGAGTATTTTATAAAATGTATGACCTATTTAAAACATTACTGAAATGTGAAGAAATAAAATTTGTAAGGTATTAAAATGATGAGTATAAAAAATCCTAAAACTATTAGAAGTATAATAACATATACACACACGCGTGCGCGCGCGCGCGCGCGAGCGCGAAAATTTAAGAATTAAAGGAATAAAACCCTAAATCAAATAAGTTTAAGTAATAAAAATATGAAACTACTAAAAGGACATCTAGATTACTACTTAACCAAAGTAACTAAAAGGGATAAAAGGAAAATTTTATTCTTACAGGTGACATCTTAATATTTGCCCAATACAATACATGATTCATCCTTCTAAATTAAGAAAAGAAAGACAAATGTACTGGAGAAGAGATCATCTTTTCACCTGTTTATATTTTCATTTTCAACCTTAGCTTTTTCATTTGATTTTCTTCTTTCTATTATTTGCTAGAAGATGTCAAATGATACAACCTCTAAATTAATGAAAGTGAGACGTGTATTAGAGAAGAGATCATATTTTCACTGATTCACACCTTCATTTCAAAGTTAGTTTCTTCTTTTCACATTTCAAAAGTTGTTTTCTCTATTTCACATTTTTCTTTCAATCATTTTGGCAATTGCTAGAAATCATTCACCACAAAATACCAAGTGACTTATCCTCTAAATTAAGAAAATGGAAGAAAAGTGTATTAGAGAAAATACCACATTTTCTTTTATTCATACCTTCATTTTCAACCTTAGCTTTCTCATTTCATTTATTTCTCTATAAACCCTACTTGCCTAAGTTTATTTACAACAATATATTAAAAATATACAAACATTCGAAAGAGAGATTAAACCAACAAGTGATAAAAAGGAAGAGAAAAACCCAAGGGAGGAAATCCAAAAATTCTATCTTAGATTTTAAATTATATTTTTCTAAGTTTTAATTATTATTTTGATGAATCAAAGATTAAAATTTATTTTTACAATATATTAATTAATAATTTAAGATGTAGAAATTGTCTTGAATAGAAAGTGATTAAACATGTAAAAGCTAGAAATTTTCATTTTTTCAAACTGTCTCAATAAGCTGCTTAAATTTAGGCACTGTGTTTTGTTCAATTAAATATGTAAATAAACACAAAAAAATTATGAAATTTTGTAAAAAAACAATCTAAGATATTAGTAGGGTTGTGTTAGAAGGAAAAGTCTAAATGATGAGGGAAATTAAAAAATATTAATAAAATAAAAAAGACTACTCAGTATAAGAAAGTTGAAAATCTTGGGTCTATTAATTTATTTGAATAGGTTAATAGACTCCAAAATTCATGAAATTTAATATGGAAGTATATTGAGATGTTAAGAACCACTTAGTAAAATTTCAAAATAAATGGATGTGAGAAGATAAATATTCAATTAAATAAAACATACTGCTCATGTGCACAAAATTATGTATTTCATTAAATTTGCACTAAAATGAGCATATTAAAACATAAGTAAATTAACTATGAACATGAGTATATATTAAATGAACATAAAGCTTAATATGTTAATTTCTATCCCTAAAAATTCATATTTTAAATTTAATAAATAAATATATTAAAGAACCTTAAATGTCAATAAAGAGTTAGAAGCAAACTAAAAGTTATATGTTCAATGTGAATATAGGTTGAGGATTACTGTGGAATCGTTTTAAAATTATAAATGATCAAGAGGAATCAAATTATCATTTTCAATGTGAGTTATAATGTCTAAGTCTTCCTTATTGTATTAGAACTTTTAATTAAATACATATCATTGTTGGTATTGAAACTATTTGTTTATTATGATATTGAGATTGTGAATTGTGAAACATATTTAGCCTCCATGCCTATTCAATTGTAGCAAGTCAATTGTTAACCAATATGATAGAATCTCAATCTTAATGAGCGTTATACCATCAAACTATGTGCACGTAGAGATTTGTGATTAAAGGGATAAATTGCTATCCTAAAAGTGAATAGTGTGTGATAGCACAAGAATATACATAATGATATGTTTTCTACAGTGTTATATATGTGATTATCCGTCATATTAATTTCCTTTGTGATATTGATTCGATTATTATGAACTATTATTGATATTTTCTTTGTAATATTGACCTGATTACTATAAATTCTTTTATACGAACTTATTTTTGTTAAAAAGCTATAATAATATTACCATATGATATTTCCAATAAATATTGAACCTTGAGATATTTTTCAACGTACATAATATCTATGTGATACTATTATCTCATTGAGTTGACGACTCATTCAAGTGTCTGTGGTTGCAGGTACAGGTGATTCTAGTATGTCAACTTCTTGATTCCTTCTACTAACAAGAAGCTTGTGATTAATGTAAATAATTGTTATTAAATTATATGATCTCTAGTTGCTCTGTAGTATATTTGTGGATGATATTAGTGTTAGATGTGTCTAAACTTTATTGTAACATTATATGAGAGAGTAGTATGTGTTTATACAGTGTGTGAGGAAGAGTATGCTCAATGATCCTTATAATTAAATGAAAGTAAATAAATTGATTATAACTCATCTAAGTAAATAATCAAGATAAGTAATATGTGTGCAATTAGATTAGTTTAGTTGTGGGTTCTACGAGATACTTGATGGCCCTAAGTATATTTGGACTCTAAAACCATCGCACCATTAAAATTTGGGGTGCGACAAAGCATGGTCATGATCCAAGGCCCAAAGGGGTGATTTGTAAGCAAATGTCAAGTTTGCAGCCCACTAGTTCAAAGGAGATGCCCAAGGACCAAGCCAAGCTGGACTTAGGTGGTCAGGCACAAGACTCAAGTAGACAGCACACGTGCAACACCAGCCAGCTCCAACCAGCACATACTAGGTGACCCCTAGGCACCTCTTAGCTGTTCCACCGAATTCCAACTCAAAAATGAAGGCTCTAGGCCAAGAACCAAGGGCTAGCTTGCCTTATATATAGCACCCTTAGCACACTTAGGAGAGCATAAGAAGCCATTTTGTAGACAAATTTTGTAATCACTTGTATATCATTTTTCCCACATTAATACAAGATCTAGTCTTTCTATTGTTTGCCTTGCACATATTTGGCTTTCCATCTTATCTTAGCCTTTATTTGGGCACCATTGAGCAAGGAGACAGGCTGACTAGCCACCTGACAAGCAAAATGCTAATGTTGCACGGGGAAATTGCTTGGAGCAGCAAGCAAAGCTCTCTACGCCCGTGACAGTTGTTATCAGAGTCAATTGAACTAAGGAACATTGGGCTAGTAAAGCCATATTGATTCACCAACAAGATGTTTGATCCAAGCCACATGACACATCCTATTGAAGGCCAAAATCCCGCAGAGGAAGAGCGCAGGGCACCAAGAAGAGGGGAAGGTCCAAGTCTTGCAATTCGAAGGTGGAATTAGGAGGCGCCTAGGGGTCATGGATGCAACATCCACATTTAATATCACTATAAGGACGATCCATAAAATAATTTTTAGAATCTAAAAAAAGTTAATATTTAGAACTAACATTCCTTTTTTGTAATGTTAAATAATTTAAAATTTTAATTTAATAATTTATAAAATTTTAATTATACTATGTTTAATGTTAAAAGTCTGAAATTAATTTGTATACGACGTTTGTATTGGCTTAACCTATAAAAATACCTGAGGTTTGTGACTTGTTCCAAAATGCCATATTTTGAGCTTCATTCATTCCCTGGCACCCAATTTAAAAACTCTGTAATATTATAACCTTAAAATCAAAATAAGCTCAGGCTTTGAATAAATACCATTAAAATGAGTCCCACCAAACTAGCTTCGCTTCCCTTAACTTAACCCAAGTCCCAAAAAATTATCAAAAATGTCCGTTTTACATCAAAACACACCGTCTTGATGCAGTCCAAAATCCCTAATCCCTAATTTCATCGCTCCCCTTCTTTCTTCTCTATCTTGTTCCTTCTCGATATAGCATCTACCATATGCATTGCCAGTTCTGATGGACAAACACAGAAAACAAACGATATTCATTCACAGAAATTAAAAGCACTTGAAGCACAGATTAGTTTACATATTATCTAACTATTTCATTTTGTCAGCGTGAACTGTAGGTCTGTTGCATTTTTTATTATTTTTTTGTTTTTGAAATCCAGATTTTAGATCTTAAAAGCAAACAAGGAAACCAGGTTGAGCTTTTAAAGCAAAAGCAAAGAAGTGATGAAGCAGCAAAAAGATTGCAAGCTGAAATACAACAAATCAAGTCACAAAAGGCAAGTCAATTTCAGGGCTATTGATGAGGAATGTGAAGTCTTCAACTTGGAAAGTTGCTCCTCAATTCTGACGTTGAGGGGATGAGATGTGGAGGGCCCAGTTGCTTCTCCGTTTAGGACTTACCTGGTATAGCCTTGTAAAAATTTCTTTGAAGATCCTCTTTGTGCTTGGAAAGTTAAGCAGTTTCACCCATATAAGCAAGAACCAAGCAAGGAACAAGACGCAGAAGAAAGAAGGAGAGTAATGAAAGTAGGGATTCTGGACTGAATCAAAGCGGTGCGTAATGCCTGTGTAGTGATTCTTAAGCAGCTCTGTGTCAGTATTCAAAGAATAAGGCCTTTAATGTCCGTTTTCTAATTAACTATTTAAAATAGTTGCTCGTGATCCAGTCAAATTATCAACGTCTATTCTGTGATTTTCATAAAGAAAGAGATTGGTAAAGGAACAACAGGACAAAGGTCCTTGAGGAAAAGTATGAACAAAAAAGTGGAAATTAGTGTGTTCCATCCTTTTCTTCTCCTTCTTCCTCCTATAAGTGATAATATTAAATAGAAAATCAATCTTACACTGCTTTTATATAAAAATAAAATCACAATACTACCATTGACATAAAAACTAGTGATGCAGAAATTTTCTCCCAACCATAGAAAGCACAGTTGTAAGGATGTAAAGAGAAATAAGCAAGCAAGACAGAGTAGATACCTTTAATTGGTGAATTATTCATGCAATTTCGACATGTTTGCAACAAGTTTGAAGAGAAAAACAAAGACATAATCACTTACAAGGTATAGCAGCACTGGATGACCAAGAAAATGTGATTCAAAAAGGTTTATTTGAGGGTTTCTTGCCACATATAGCTTCCCAAACTGAAGAAGAAAGTGGTGCATTTTTATCCAAGAACTCTCTAACTGCTTTGTCATTAACGAAAAACCCTTTCTGCCTCAAAGACCCAATAACACTTTGAGCTTCTTCAACACCCTTTTCTTTACATAACCCATCAACCAAACCCACGAAAGTAGTGATATTAGGAGAATGACCAGCCTCCAACATTTGGAATGTGAAATCAATAGCATCATCAAGCAAGTTACATTTACACAATCCTTGAATCAAAACACCGTAACTAAAAGCATTAGGAGTTATCCCATTATCAAGCATTTTCCTAAAAATTCTCTTGGCATCATCAGGCTTGTGAGCCTTACAATACCCATCAACAACAGCAGTGTAAACAACAACTTCAGGAATTGTACCTTTCTCTCGCATTAATCCAAACAGTTTCATGGCTTCTTGAACAAGGCCATCTTTGCAGAGCCCATCAAGCATAGCTACAGCATTTGGGATTAGCCCAGTTTCCTTCATCTTCTTGAAGATGTCATCTGCATCCGGAGGAGGCGAATTCACGTTTTCTTCTTGTTTACTATCATTACCTGAAGGAGGAGGAGGTCTGTTTGGCAGTGGGATTTCATTATCCTTATTCCTGTCAAGACGGAGCTTGAATTTATCAAGAAAAGCATCATCAGATTGATGCTTAATATTTCTGGATCCTCTAGAAGAAGGAGAAGACTGAGACTGAGGACGGTGTAATGGTCTCTCACCTCTCTCGCCTCTTAAGGGTCTGTTTGGTATGGGATGAGGAGGACTCTGCGCTTCTCTTCTATTATTTACTTCGTTGTTGGAATTGAAACCAGTTGATGGGTCTCTCACGGAGCTGAAGCGGCGCAGTATTTGTGAAAGGGAATGGGTTTTCACAGTGCTCAGCTTCAATATTCGATTTCGAGATGATGCCATTGTTTGATTGATCTGCTTCTGCAATTTCAATTATTGACAACGAGAGAGGAGAGGATTTTAGGGACGTTAGGGTTTTGGGGGGAAACTGACATTTTCTAGTTTTATACAAGGGTAAATTGGACATTTTCTAAAAAGGCAATAATAATACGGTAAAACGCCGGTTCTAATAGAAGAAGATAAGGCGTTTGAATTTGCTGTTAGATTACTCAAATTCCATGGCGATGGAGCTTATTGTTTCTCAAATTCGCAATTAGAAAAGCGCTTTGCTGGCTCCCTTCCTTGTAGAAAGGTGAAAATCACTTTTCTTGTCTTATATGAACATTTCAGACTTAACAGTATAGCTAAGCTCTGATTTTTCTTTTGTTTTCTTCGTTTTATGGTAATTACTTGGTCGTTTTGATCTGGGTTCCTATAGAACAGGGGACAGATGCTTCCTCTGTCTTTGGATAGTAGAGAATTTTATAATATACTGTTATGGTGCAAACTTTCATTTATTAGGTGATATCTTGGTTTCATCAAATGTTCGATTTCATTACCTCTCATGGAGTAGTTTCTCTTGTTCAATTTTCTTTCAAATGTTAGTTTGGTTGTCTAAGCCGTGCTTTATTCATGTAATTCTGAAGACTAATGGTTACTATTAGGTTATGACTCGTGTCACGCTAATTGGAGTTCTAATTATCTCTTGGTAGATTCTTTTTTTCTTTTTTTTTTTTTTTTCTGCATCTTATTGAGGTAGTTTGAGCTTGATATGTGTGTTTCTTCTCAGGCAAAAGCAAATATGGAACTGGCCATCACTGCAAATGGTGGTAGTATCATGTGGTTCTTTAGGGATAGAGGTTTTGATGACAAGACCATACGTGAAATGTTCAGAAAGTGTAAGCGACTAGAGGGCGTGCAAAGGGAAAGAGCATCTGAAACTTGGAGTTACTTGAAAAGCATTGGTATTCAAGAGAGAAAGCTCCCTTATGTTGTTTCCAAGTGTCCCAAAATTCTTACTCTTGGCCTCAATGAAAAGCTAATCCCAATGGTTGAGTGCCTTTCTACACTAGCTGCAAAAAGAAGTGAAGTTGTTTCTGCCATAACCAAATTTCCTCACATACTGTCTCATAGTCTGGAAGAGAAGCTCTGTCCGCTTTTAGCATTCTTTCAGGCATTGGGTGTGCCTGAAAAGCAGCTTGGTAAGATAATAATGCTGAACCCGAGGCTTATCAGTTACAGTATTGATTCCAAGCTGAGAGAGATTGTGGATTTTCTTGCTAGTCTTGGCCTTGCCAGAGATGGAATGATTGGTAAAGTTCTGGTGAAACATCCCTTCATAATGGGTTATAGTGTTGAGAAAAGGCTACGACCTACTTCAGAATTTATGAAATCAGTTGGCCTAACAGAGTTGAATCTTCAAACAGTGGTCATCAACTTCCCTGAAATTTTGTGTAGAGATGTGAACAAAACCCTGCAACCAAACCTTGCATATTTAAAGAGATGTGGATTTGATGATAGACAAATAGCAGCTTTGGTCACTGGTTATCCTCCTGTTCTAGTCAAGAGTATAAGAAATTCTTTGGAACCTAGGATCAACTTTTTGGTGGAGGTAATGGGGAGACAAATTGATGAAGCTGCTGAATATCCCAACTTCTTTCAGCATAGTTTTAAGAAGACACTGGAAACGCGACACAAACTTTTAAAACAGAAGAATATAGAGTCTAGTTTGAGTGAGATGCTGGAATGCAATCAAAAGAAGTTCTTAATGAAGTTTGGTTTGCTTGAACAATGCTCCTGAGGATTAATGGATTCTTGCAATCTAGCTATATTCTCTTATTCTGCGAGTGAATTCAATTTTTAACTTGATTCAACTCTTAAATGAGAACTCGAGTTTGTTTCCTGCAGCTGTTTGGAAATTTCTTCAGTGTTATATGTGTAGGAGCATTCTACTTCATTGTAGCCACATTACAACTAGCCTGTGTTTATTAGAGATTTTCTTTGATCCCAGAGATATTACTTCACATATTTCCTAGAATGAAAATTTGGCAATGCCGCCAATATCAGTTGTTTGAACATATGAAACTCTTAAAGTACAACTATGGGATTCAATCTTCTCCTGTTAAAAGGTACAAGTATGAGATTCAACATTATCCTGTTAAATCATATTCTTCGTGTAACCTGTCTATGATCATTTCAGTTCCACTCATGTATTTTCAGTCGCTCCAATATTGACAGCTTTTATATTCTTCACTTTTGAAGACACTCATAATATGTCTTTGATAGATGTTCGATTGCTCCAATGTTGACAGGTTTTATATTCTTCACTTTTGAGACACTCATAATATATGTCTTTGTATTGTTATCAAATGTCTGGGTTATTCAAATAGCTGCACCCTTCTCTTGATCAAATATGTTTTTACTGGTTACATAAAGAAAAACAGTGCTGAATGGCTACCATCTTTTATCAATATTTAAATATATGGCTTTGCTTACTGCACCTTTAACCCACAGCCATGAGATGGTCATGTGTTTGGAACTTCTTTCTACATTCGATCTTATATTTGATGCAAATTCATACGGTTCATGGGGTAGCAGCTTCAACTGGTTTTATAGGTAGGGTATGGTTTACCAATTAACCGCCTAATTTATCTTCGGATGATGCATTGTTAATGAAATCATCCTAAACTTGCATACAGACTGTTTGTAATTTGTGCAGGAAGTGAAGATGAGAGAAATGCCTAATTGGCAGAAGGTATGAGCTAGACTATTTCCATGAGATTTAATAAGATAAAAGAATTCAATTATAAATTGTTGGATATGTGCTGCAATTTGGAGACATTTGGTCCTAAGGTGGCCTGTGTATCAGATAATATCAGTTTTCCTTAACCAGTTTTTTACTTGCTAGATGACACTTTTTAAACGAATGTGGATCTCAAGGCATGATCAGTTTCTTTCAGACTGCAACTGACATTCTGGCAACAAAAATTTTTCCAGGAAATCTTGCATTAGATCATAACATGACTACATTACAATTATGGCACTGGCAGGATTGCAAGAAACTGTCAGGACTACAAGGCATAAGACATGGAATGAATGATGTACAGAAATTGCTCATTCGTGATCGTAATACCCTTTGGTATGAGATTTTTAGAAATGCAGTACATGTGTGTCCGAGAAAAAGACCATTGTAAAGAGGTTAGAAGAATGACAATCTACCTTTCTGCAGAAACACTTTTGTTTTTATAAGCACAAAGCCCTATACTGGGAGATCAGATGAAGTCCTCTGCAATGTGGTTAGACTTTTTGTTCTGCTGCTCTTTTGAGAAGACAGTGTGATGCCAGAGAGCGAGCTATCACTGTTGCTGTTGTTATCCATTGAAGGCCACATGAACACGGGCTTGAATGGAGGTACATCAGGGGCTGGCAAAGATCCAGATATTATTTGAAGAATGACCTGTGTTTTAGGCCTTCCATTCTCAGTAGGATGTGAACAAGCCAACCCCAGAAGTAAAAGCCTCTTTGCTTCATCCTCCTCGAAATCATGCTTGAGTCTTTCATCAACTGCTTCTTGAATACGCCCTTCCCGGTGTAACATCCAGACCCAATCGACCAGTGAATAAAGATGCTGATTGTGATGGATCTTGGTTCCAGGACCTTTGCCACATACAACCTCAAGAACCACTGCTCCAAAACCGAACACATCGGATTCAGGGGTAGCCCTTCCTGTATGGAAGCATTCTGGAGCAACATAACCCATGGTGCCTGCAACTCCGCCTAGTTCTAGCTCAGCATACGAGTTCCTTTCATTCTCTAAGGCTCTAGCAAGGCCGAAATCACCTAGCCGGGCATTGAAGTCCTTGTCGAGCAGAATGTTGCTGGCTTTGAGGTCTCTGTGAACGACCTTCTGATCATATTCATTGTGCAGGTAATGTAATGCAGAAGCTACTCCCTCCAACACCTTGCATCGACGACTCCAATTCAGTGTATCCTGCTCAGTAGCCTCATATAGATGCTTCTCCAGGCTGCCGTTAGGCATGAAATCATAAACTAAAAGAAGCTTCCGCTTCTCATAGCACCATCCTGAAAATAAATCAAGTTATTCATAAGAAATAGTAAAATTAAAAACTACCCATTTAGTACATATTTATTGTTCTGTTTAAGTTAATAAGCACTTGCACTTGTACGGCATAAACAAGTTCGGTAATTTTTTGTAAAAAAATAATCCATAAGGGTTCTTACAAGTTTGGTGAGCCGTACGTGCAATGCATGCGTGTGAAAAATGAAAAATGCAAGTGGAGAGAGTATCTGTATTAAAATAATAAAACTCGGTTTTGTGGACTTTTCAACTCAACAACCCACTCACGCAGCACAAAACTTTTGAATTCAACATGTCGTTTCCTTTTTTTACTCTCTCTCTCTGTCGTCGACCATGTGATTTCTATGCTGTCATTGTTGAAAGCTGCTGCTTCTATGTTGATGATGATTGCTTCAAACATAATTAAAATTAAAACTTTTCTTTTCTTTCTTTAATATTTTTGCACCTTCTTTTTTAAAATAACCAACTTTTTGGCATTTGCAGTGTCCTGAAAATATTTTTTTTAATTACAAGAAGAAAATACTAATCCTATTATTAAAAATTGAGAATTTATTTTTAAAATTTAAATAGTTTAATCAAAATGAATAAAATTTTTCTTTTTTTTTTTTTTTTTTTCCTAATTATTTCCATTCCGTTCGTCCAAAGCACTCTAATGCAAGAAAGGAAAACGGAAGAAAAAAATTTAATGAAGGAACCAAAGTTGAAAGTAGTTTACCCACTAACCGAACAAGATTCTTGTGTCGAAGGCGATGGATAATCGTTAGCTCAGCCAAGAAATCATCTTTGCCTTTGATGTTATCTCTGGAGAATTTCTTGACAGCAACTTCAATTTGATGATCAAGAACACCTCTGTACACTATTCCAAATCCACCTTCCCCTAATTTCATATTTTCATGGAAATTGTTTGTTGCCTTCTTCAATTCCCTGTATTTGAACTCTCTTGGCATCCCAGGCAGCCATTTCAGTTTCCCAAACTCATGCTCTTCAATACTGTTGTTGCTTTCCTCTTTCTTTACTTTTCTCCTCTTGGATCTGTAAATAACTAAAATTATTCCGATGGAAACACCAACGCCAACTCCAATTCCAACCCCAACACCAATCTTTAACCCAATTTTGTCATCTTCTTCTTCTGAAATGCCATATATTTGAAATTCCCACTTCAAAACGCAATTTAACTCGATCTCTGGATCTCCAGTTGAAGCAGCAAATCCGAAGTATGATTCTTGTTCTAAAAACTGTTTCAGATCTATTTTCTCGCTTAAAATTGCTTCTTCTGGCTTTGGATTTCCTTCTTTGATCATATAAACATCCAGTACTTTCTTCAAGCCATCGTAATCAATCCAAACGCTGTAATTGGCGCCTGGAGGCGGCGGAGAAAGAGTGATGTTGTATTCGTCGAGTAAAACCTTGGTTTTTGATTTAACGGAGTTGATATTGAGACCGATATGATCACCGTTGGTTCCATCTTGATCGCTCTGCGTATCGAATTCCACGGCTACGATGTGATTCAGAGGGTTAGAATCGGTAGAGGAATTTGTAAGGCCAAGCCATTGACCAAAGCTTGATTCAGGTAAGCTGCTATGATTTGGAGCTATAAGAAAAGCCAAGCCATGACCTGCTTCCCATTCTAATTCTCTGTAAATGTTGATAACAAAACTTGTGTTGAAAGAAGCTAAGGAAGATGATGACCAGAGTTTGAACGGTTCCGGGAACATGATCCGACCCGACTTATTGTAGTGAGTGTGAAGGATAGCTTTGTTGAGTGTTTCAGGAGTTAGTTGAAGAGCTTGGTTGTAGATTGATGAACTTCCTTGTAACTTGAAGAAATTAATATCCTCTTTTTGAAAACTTTCATATGTGAAGTTGGCTGTGGCTGTAAGAGAGTAAAGAACGAAAAGGAAGAAGACGATGAATGTTTGATTATTTTGGATAACCATTTGGATGGAAAGAATGAAATTGACAAGCGCTAGCTGAAGAATTATATATATATTGCTTAAGGTTGGTGATGAAATAATTATCCCTCTAATGATAAAACACTAAAAGAAAGTGTTTTGTAACATTTCTTATTTTTCTAACTTTTGGAAGTTCTTATATATATTGCTTGTTTCGGAGGATTTGTTGAATGAGTTGGTGTAACAATTGAATGGCTTTATCTCATTCAGGAAAAAAAAAAAAAAAAGTCAATAATTTCGTATAGGAATGCCCACGCGTTGATTTTGGACTGACATTGAACGGTACCGTATATGAACTGAAAATTTTCTATTATTTTATTATTTTCAAAATTTTACTACATTGAATGAGTTACAGTAGGTTAGCGAATCTGTTGGGCCCATGATATGAATCTGTCGGGCCCGAACGGAAATTGGGCTTGGTAGTCGATATTAGAAGGAAGTAGATCTACTACGAGTTGTAGAGAATCTTTTTTCTTTTATCGGTCCGGTCATAAAATCTTTTCTTATTAGGTAACTAAGATTCTTACAACTACTGAATTTTGATAACGAAATTTCTCCAAAAATAAAATAATGAAGCACAAAATAGGCAGAAACTGTGACAATTATTTGGGAAAACGACATACAAATATGGAAATCTGATACTAATTGTTTGACTTTTTTTTCTTAGAAGAATATATATATATATATATATATATATATGTAGAAACTGTTATTCTGAAACAAAGCGAAAAAAGAAAAAAAGGAAGAAAGGAATGGAATACAGTCGTCGTTTAAGGGTGTTACTGGGCCATAGTCAATTCGGTTTTGATCTAGAAACGACAGTATGCAATCATGGTTTTTTTATGATGGCTCCAAACAAATGGAGTTCTGAAACTAAAACCTTACAACGCCCTTTAAGGCTTGCAAACGGCAACAATTCCGTTGTCGTTTCCATCTCACACGCTCCTGAAAACCCTCATGTTGACATTTATGTTCATGACGTTGAAAACCTTACTGATGATGATGAAGAAGCTATACAGGTAGGTATATATTTATATTATTTATAGCTTTTATTTATTATTAATTATAAATGCTTAATAATTTCCATTGCTAGAAACAAGTGTATAGAATGCTAAGAATAGATGAGGTTTCGAAATTATTCCATAAAAAGCATGAAGAAGCGAAGGAGAAAAGGTTTTGTAAGCTCTTTCGGTCAGCTTCTCTTTTTGAAGATGCTGTCAAGTCTATTCTACTGTGTAACACCATGTAAGCTTTACTTTCTTTTCTTTTTTTTTTTTTTTTAAAAAAAAAAAAAAAAAAGCTCCTCTTCAATGCATAATAAGAATATGCATATAGATGGAGCAGGTCATTAGCTATGGCAGAAGCTCTTTGCGAGATTCAACCAGAACTTGCTGAAATGAGAAGAAGAGGTAGAAAAAGAGCGAGAATAGTAGAAGCTAACAACGCGGTGGCAAATTTCCCGAGTGCAAGAGAACTGGCAAAGGTGGATGAAGAGTTTTTGAAGAAGAGATGCAATATTGGACACAGAGCTAAAACAATTATGGGTCTCGTTCGTGCTATTGAGAGTGAGACACTGAAGATTGACGATTTTGAGAATGAATTGCGTTCAATTTCCTACGAGCAAATCAGATCACAGGTACTGAAGATCAAAGGCATTGGTCCATTTACCTGTGCCAATATATTAATGTGCATTGGACACTACATTGAAATTCCTATTGATAGTGAAACTATCCGCCTTGTAAAAAAGGTATTCAAATTTCTAACTTCCTATTCCAGACATTGTTAATTTATATATAATAATGATTGTAATTATTTCTTTTTGTACTTGAAATTAAAGATCCATGGCAGGGAAAATTGCAGCAGGAGCACCATAGCTAAGGATGTGAAAGATATATACGGTCGGTATGAACCATACCAGTGCTTGGCATATTGGTAGGTGCAATTAATTAATTAATTAATTGAAATAAATATAGTAATAATCAGTTATTGATTTGATTGTATATAATATAGGTTTGACCTTGTTAATGAGTATGAGAGCAGATATGGGAAGCTAAGTGAGTTGTCACCTTCAAGCTATCATATGGTCAGCGGACATATTGATCCCAAGCCAGCAGCGGACAAACAAGTTTAAGTTTTTCGATTTTTCAATTAAATTTTTAGAAGATATCTTTTGTTTCGGTGCATCTGGACCGTCTGATTCTGTTATTATATTCTAAAATCTCTATCTTTTGTCTTATGTGAATAAACCATAGATGTACACTTTAAATCCAAATCACAAACAATTAAGACCAAGAAGAGAGCGACAAAGGGAAAGAACAATCAGATCAAGAACTGGGTCCCATCATAATATGCTATTTTTGCAAATTATATTTTTTAAGTGAGCCTTCCTCACTGAATTTTTTGGCTATGTGGCTGACTACAAGTGTGAAGACGAATATGGTTATATATGTCTTAATTAACCCCTTTTAAATTAAAAAATTACTTTATGTATAATATATTATTATATTTTGATCCCTTAAATTTTTCTTTATTCAGCTAAAATATCACTTAATAATAACATATTATATACATAAACTTTCAATTGTTCATATGTTTATTTATTTACAACATTTCTTAATCACCAAACCTTAAACAATTATCTAAAATTAATTATGTAATAGGAATTTGAATATTCCCAGGCATTAGAAGTGATTTTTGACACATAATTTGGATCATTATACCTCCACTCAAAGGTACTAATATTTCATTATTAATCTTAAAAATAGAAAATCATTTTCTTTGAAAATGGCTTGATTTGATTCGCATTTAACTAAGAAAATATTATTCGTTAATTGATTTTCATAAGCACCTCAAACACTAGAAAATCTGGAAATATTTTTTCAAAACAAACAACAACTAGTCCTTCTCTGATAGGTAAGGTACGTACAGCTAAAGGATATTTACTGAATGCTATGCAGAGACTGACGACAGAATGGAAGGATCAGGGAGCTTCAAGCTTTTTCCACAAATACAAAACCCTTCTAATTATCGGATCCGCTGAAAATCCTTCTGCATAAGCACTAATAGCAGTCAAAAGACTTGTAAACTTCTCACCGTTGTCCTGCATTAATCCAACATCAAAAAGTTAAAATACATCTTGTATCATTTGTATTCATAGCACTCTCAGACATATTCACTACCGTACACCATGGAATTGAAGAGGAGATATAAGTGGAAAAATCGGTAGCAGAAGAAGGATTTTTGAGCTAACGTTTCATTTGAACAAAGTAGTATGCACCACAACTACGGTTTTCTACCCTTTTGCTAGGAGGTGTTACTAGTAGTATCCACCACAGCTATTTTCTATTAAAAGTTTTTCCTATGGCCATCAAGGAAACCGCAAGTGGTGTAGGTGACATGCTTTGTGGTCTTTCACGTAGCAGTGCTGCTGGTGCTCATCATAAACGAAGCAATTGCACATACTACAGCTGAATGAGGATTAAAAACTTTGCGTACAAGAACACAAACCTCAGGCTTTCTAAATGCGAGATCTCCAGTGGAAAAAGGGACCATATAGTCTGGAAGATCCGAACGCAGCAGTGCCTGCCATAAGAAAAAAGGAAAAAATATCAGCATATGAGAATAAAAAGGCATGCCCTAGATGTCCAAATATTCCAATTCACTTTCATTATATATGCTTCATATTAACATGAAAGGTAGACTACCAAAAACCCATTGAGGTTTTGCCATAGTAATCATTTAGCCCCTCTTTTTCAATCATTTCTGTACAATATGCATTAGGCAAAGGCAAAGAATCTACACTGCTTCTTAACGATAACATTGAAATAGAATAAGCCAACACAATCAATAGAATGAATAAGTAATAATATTAGAAAGCAAATCTAATGTAAAAGTGGGACATGTATCATTTTCCATCTCAAATAATTTTGCACTTGATCTCATGTTTAAGGTGTCTCATTTGTAGTCTCGCAAATCACATTGTTCAAAGTTTTGTTATGTTTCATTTCACTATTTTAGGTACATCATCTTTTTTGAGGGAGAGAAGATTATACCATTTGATGTTTAATAATTATTTATTCATACATGTATATAACTTCATCTAAAGACAAACAAAAATTTTATCATAATTAAGAAAGATATTTTTCATTATTATATTTTATATATGATGATTTGCTTAATGAAATTTTTTTTTCGCAAATACTTAAAATTGAATTACTCAATCAAAAATATGTTCTTGTTGTTTTTTGAGGTAAGAGTGAAAGATTTCTATTTCATCTTATAAAAAAATGGTTACACATCTACTTATACATAAGAAGTATATGGAAATATCTATGCTACCCTTTACACTTAAGATAAAAACAATAGCTCATAAAACTATACAAGACAACACTCCCCTTCAAGTTGATATATAGATATTAAGGATGTCTAACTTGCATACTAAATTGTGAAAGATTTTGCTTACTTAGCCCCTTAATGAGATATCTGCCAGTTGATTATCTGATGTCACATGATTAAGCTTCAAAACATTTTGGTTGACTTTCTCTTTTATGAAGTATCTGTCAATCTCTATGTGTTTTGTTTTATCATGCTGAACCGGATTCTTAGCAATGCTAATAGCAATCTTGTTATCATAGAACAAGATTAAGGCTCCAGACTCTGAAAGTTTCAATTTTCCCATTCACTTTCTCACCTGCAACATCTCACAAACTACCACGGTCATGGCTCCATACTTGACTTTTGCACTTGAATAAGCTACTACATTTTGCTTTTTACTCCTTCAAGTAACTAAATTTTCTCCAACGAAGGTACAATAGCCTGAAGTCGATCTTCAATTATCTGAAGATCTAGCCCAATTTGTATCAGTATAGACCTCAGTTTTGAGATGACCATGCTTTGAAAATAGTATGCACATTCTAGGGGCAGACTTTAAATAGCTATTTGATTGATACAATTACTTCCTAATAGTGCTCGAAGGAACTTTTGGAACTAGGCCACCGCTACTCTTCTCAAGGAGACATAGGTCACCGTGCAATCTGCCAAATCTAATCGTTTTCCTTGTTCTTAGATCTTGGAAAACACAATGAGTGGGAAAGAACCCAACTTTACTGTTTAGTGCCTTAGTAATGGCACTAATAGACAAAAGATTTACTGAAAAGCTTGGAATATGAAGAACAAAATTTAAGTTGATGTTAGGAGTGCACCTAATAAAACTTATTCCAGAAATAAATGTAAAAAAATCGTTTACAATACAAACAGTTTCTTTGCTAGAATAAGGTGAGTACGCTAAAAATTTACTAGATGAGCCTACCACATGCTTTGCTCCTGAGTCTATAACTCATGAATCATCAACAAGATCAGCTAGAACGGTCATACCTGAATGCACAAAATTAAAGTAAGCTTCTGAAGTAGATGAAGAGCAAAGCTTTGTCATAAGACGTTTCAAAGTCTGTATCTCTTTAGTAGATAAACCTACAGTTGGGGATGCAGAGACTACTTCACAAGCTACATTGCTTTAGCTTGATGTGCAACATATCAAGTAGAACCTGGCCTTCTACCCCCACAGCCACGACCACGTTCGCTAGTTGGTCGTCCATGTAACTTCCAATATGATTCCTTAGTGTGTCATGACTTCCCACAATGGTCACAGTGGTGGGAATCCTACTCCGATGAAGCATGAGTAACCTATAAAGGTTGAGAAGCTATAAGCCCAACTCTTTCAGATGGCCCGATAGATACATAACACCTCTCATATTCTCCTGCTGAACATAGGAGTATGTTTACTCTAAAAAAATCAGACTTTTTCCGAAGATATGGATCCTAGTTGGGTCATATTTGGCATGCAATCTCCTAAGGAACCCATAGACTCTCTTAGTCTCAACCTTCTTTTGATATCCAACCACATTTCTTTTTCACACTAAGGATGATAAGTCTCACAATAGTCTAATTGTTTCCATTGATCATTTAAAGCAGCATGGTATTGGTTAACTGTTATACCCCTTGCCTTCGTTGCGAAGGTCATACACTTGTGCAAAGTTTTCATGCTGCGAATAGGTCTTAGTCACAGTTTTCCAAATTTTGGCAGCGGTATCCAACATCAAATATCCATTTGCAATCCTAAGTTCTATAGAATTTATTAGCCAAGACATAACTAATAAATTTTTGGAATCTCATTTATCACAAGTCACTCAGGTGCAGGTGCAACTTTAGAACTCGTGATATAGTTTTCTAACCCTCTAGCCTTTACGAACAATAAGCAAAACCTTGACCAAGTAAGGTAATCTATACTATTGAGCTTTACTGGGCTAATTTGCAATGAAGGATTGTCATATGAATGGACAACCTTAGTGTCTACAATTACTGAACCATCACCAATTGTAAAAACACAAAAATAAAGTCCGAAAAACCCAAAAACAACTTGGGAACAATCAGAAATAAGGCAAAAATAGGAACAACCTTGAAAAAATGAAACCCAAACTAGCAAAATATGCTAGGTGGAGGCGCACAACCAAGACGAGTTTGCCGGAGTAAGCCGATGTGGGAGTGGTGGCTGAAATCTATGGACACGCACCAGCAAGTTGGAGTGGTAGTAGATTCTTGTAGAGGCACGAAGGCCCACGCGCTGTGTTGAGAGGCTGCCAATCTCTCCTTAAATGGGTGGTGTAAGACACCTCACTCTATCCGGTTGTCGGAAGGTGTAGCCTATCCTAGGATTTTTCTCTCACTACTGCATTTTTCTCTCTCTAGGGTATGAGTTGAAAATGATCAGCCTGATCTCATGTTGTGCTTTGTATGGAGAGTGAAAGATTTCTATGTCATCTTATGTAAAAAAATGGTTACACATCAATTTATACATAAAAAATATATGGAAATACTTATATCACCCTTTACACTTAAAATAAAAACAATAGCACAAAAAACTATATAAGACAACAGTTTTTAAGTACTAACAAAATATAAAAGTTTAAATTTTATTTAAAAACAAGAAAGACTAAAATAAAAAGATACACTGTGTACGAATTTGGAAATATAAAACACATCTTATCCATACAAAAAGAGTTGTAGTTGACTATTCTATACGACAAATGTAAATTAAATAGTTTATGAGTGATTTAATAAACTAATATATAAAAGGTTGACCTATTACTTGGGTGATAGTGATTGTAATGAAAAATAATTCCATTAAACTTGCCAATAATAAAACAAATAATTCTATTAAATTCATCAATCATGAAAAATACTTCTTTACCATGTAACTATATATTTCATAAGATAATAATTTCTCAAAGAATTAACAAAATTTAATGTGACAACAATCAAAAAGTACACAAGAAACATTTCCACATACAAATCACAAACTTTTAGGATCTATATATGATTTGGACAAATAAATTGTGTTTTTTAGTTATTTTTTTATTTTGATGTAAGCTTTGGAATATCACACATTATGATTCAATTAATGAAGAAAGTATACTGCTATAATGTTATTGTTGAAGACTAGAGAGTTTTCTAAGACACTCCTAAGTTGAGGGATATTTTGTAATTGTAGCTAAATTTAAAGAAAATTAATGATTTTACTAAAAATTTAAAAAGCCATTTGTTATAGACATTAATGGGTAAGTTTTGTGTCCAGTAGGTTTTTTATGGGTTATTTCTAATCTTGTGTAAAGGGTAGCATAAGTATTTTCCATATACTTCCTCTGTATAAATAGATGTGGAACCATTTTTTAACATAATTAATCAATAGAAAATTTTCTCTCTTCATAAAAAAACATGATATTAGAGCCTTGTTGACCTCTTTTTCAACTCAGATACGTTAGAGAGAGAAAAACATAGTAGAGGGAGAAAATCCTAGGATAGACTACACCTTCCCGCGACAGAAAAAATAGAGGTGCCTTACACCACCCACCTGAGAAAGAGGACTAGCCGATCGACCGATCCCAAGAATCCATTGACCTCTTGACGCAGCACGTGGTCCCACACACCTCCAAAAGAATCTGCCACTTTTCCCACTTGTCGATGCGTGGCGGCACATGAAGCATATTCTGGCCACCACTCAGGTAGTAGCTTACACCGGCAGACTTGTCTTGGTTCCGCGCTCCCATCTAGCATATTTTCCTGGTCAGGGTTTCAAGTTTTAAGGCTGTCCCACCTATTTTGCCATATTTTTGGACTGTTTTTCGGGTTGTTTTTTAGACTGCAGTAATGTGTTTTTTACAATGACTAATGGTATAGTAAGTGTAGACACTAAAGTTGTCCCTTCATATGACAATCTTTCTTTGCAAATTAGCCCGACAAAGCTCAATGGAACAAATTACCTTGCTTGGTCAAAGTCTTGCTTATTGTTTATCAAGGCTAGGAGGTTACAAGGTTATGCTACTAGTTCTAAGGGCGCACTGGCACCTCTAAGTGACACTTAGGATAGATGGGACTCTGAAAACTCACTAGTCATGACTTGGCTAATTAATTCAATGAAGCCTAGGATTGCAAATGAAAATTTAATATTAGATACTGCGGCAAAAATTTGGAAAACTATAATTAAGACCTATTCTCAGCATGGAAATTTTGCTTAAGTGTATGAGCTTCGCAACAAAGTCCAGGGCTTGAAGCAAGGGGAATTGACAGTTAACCAGTACTATGCTGCTTTGAATGACCTATGGCAACAGCTAGACTACTATGAGATTTATCATCCCAATTGTGAAGAGGACATGTTGGGATATAGGAAGAAGGTCGAGACTGAGAGAGTTTACAAGTTTCTTGCCGGATTGCATGTTGAATATGACCCTATTAGGATCCAGATTTTGGGAAAGAGTCCTATGATTTCTTTAGAGGAAACATACTCGTATGTTCAGCAGTAGGAGAATAGATGTGATGTTATTCACCGGACCATCTGAGAAACCTAGATTTATAGCTTCGCAATCATTATAGACTACTCGTGCTTCTTCTGAAGAGACTTTCCGAAGATGTGACCATTATTAAAAGTCAGGACACACTAATGAATCATGCTAGAAGCTATATGGACGACCAACTGGTGGACGTGATCGTGGCCATGGGGTTAGAAGGCCAAATAAATCTCAATTTGTTGCACATCAAGCTGAGGTAGTTGCAGCTCTTGAAGTAGTTTCGACACCCCCGATTGGGAATTTATTTGTTGAAAAGGTACAGACTTTGAAATGTCTTATGACAAAGCTTGACTCTTCATCCACTTCTGAGGCTTTTTCTAATTTTGTGCATTCAGGTATGACTTTTCTAGTTGATTCTGTAAATGATTCATGGGTTTTAGACTCAGAAGCAAATAAACATATGACAAGCTCATGTAGTAAATTTCTAGCATATTCCCATTGTTCTGGTAAAGAAATTGATCGTATTGCAGATGGTTCATTTAAATCTATTTCTAGTACAGGTTCTATTCAATATACTCCTAACATCCATTTAAATTTTGTTCTTTATATTCCCAGCTTCCCTGTAAATCTTTTATCCATGAGTGTTATTACAGAAGGCCCTTAATTGCAAAATTGAGTTTTTTCTCCACTTATTGTGTTTTGCAGGATCTGAAAATAGAGAAAACGATTGGCTTTGAAAGATTGCACGATGCTCTATACCTCCTCGAGAAGGGTAGCAGTTGCTTAGACTTAAGAATTCCTCGGGCACTGTTGGAAAATAGTTGTACTAGTCAAATAGCTATCATGTGGCATAAGCATTTAGGACATCCTTTTTTTGTTGTCCTTAAAAGATTATCTTATAACTTCTTTAGCCAATGTCTACTAGATTCCTTAATTTGTAATGCTTGTGAACTTGCTAAACATGCAAGAAACACTTATGCTTCCAATAATAAAAGGAGTTTTGTTCCTTTATGACTATTCGTTCTGATGTATGAGGACCTACTTCTACTGTTTCTTTATCAAGATATAGGTGATTTGTTAATTTTATTGATTGATGTACTAGGTTAATGTGGTTTATTTGTTGAAAATTGTAATTAAATATGGAAAAAATATTGTTGTGTATTTCATCAAATAGTCATATATATATATACATATACAAAATATTATAAACCTATTAAGAATCTAACTCATAGTAGAACTCTATTTACAACTAATCCTTAACACTCCCACTCAAGTTGGAGCATAAATGTTAATCATACCCAACTTGTTACAAAGACAGTCAACCCAAGATCCATTTAGAACTTTTGTAAAAATATCTCATAATTGTTCACTCGTTTTAACGTGCCCTATAGAGATAACACGCTATTGTATCTTTTCACAAATGAAATGACAATCAATCTCAATATGTTTTGTTCGTTCATGGAATACCAAATTTGATGCAATGTGAAGAGCAACTTGATTATCACACCATAATTTTGCAGGCAAGAACGACTTGATTGTGTTTGTTGGTTATTCTTCAACACAAAAGGGTTATAAGTGTTATCATCCTTTATCTAGGAAATATTATGTGAGTATGGATGTTTCCTTTAGAGAGTCAGAACCTTATTTTCCCCCTACTTCTCTTCAGGGGGAGACTAGGATGGAAGAAGAGAAGTAGTAAATAGGAATGATTTTTATTTTTGTATCTGTACCAAAACAATCTATGAACTTTGTTAATAATGATGAATCACAATCCAAAGGGGATCGGCAGATTCAAAGAAAAGAGATATCAGATAGGCTAGATTTAAAGAGATACAACATAGGGGAGAAGACTAGTGTCATTGTGCATGATCCCAATGCCCAGCCGTTTTTCTTGCAATT
This sequence comes from Jatropha podagrica, assembly GCA_947857235.1. Lineage (NCBI taxonomy): Eukaryota > Viridiplantae > Streptophyta > Magnoliopsida > Malpighiales > Euphorbiaceae > Jatropha > Jatropha podagrica. The sequence continues at coordinate 26,431 of CANUEP010095496.1, forward strand.
AGTTCCTGAAAACCAATATGTTAAGGTTCCGACAACTCCAACTATCCCTACTTCTGATACAACTTCAATAACATATGGCGTTGATTTTGATCTTGTTGCTAACCCTGTTATTGATGACAGTGGTATTCCTATTGCACTCAGAAAAGGTGTAAGATCTTGTACTAAACATCCTATCTCTCAATTTCTTTCCTGACTCCTTATCTTCTTCCTATAGAGCCTTTGTCTTGTCCGTTTCTTCTGTCTCTATTCCACGGGACTAGCAAAAAGCGTATTAGGATCCAAAATGGAAGGAAGCAATGATGGAGGAAATGAAAGATTTGGCAGAGTGAAATTTGGGATATTATTACTTCTTCAGTAGAAAAGAAACCAGTGGAATGTAAGTGGGTATTTATAGTAAAACACAGGGTAGATGGCTCAGTCAAAAGGTACAAGGCTAGGTTGGTTACAAAAGGATACACTCAAATTTATGGTATTGATTACCAAAAGACCTTTGCTCCAGTTGCAAAGATAAATACAATCAGAATTGTACTATCATGTGCATCCAACTTAAACTGAGACTTACATCAATTTCATATAAAGAATGTCTTTTTACATGGAGATTCAGAGGATGAAGTTTACAAGGATATGATTGCCAGAAACCAAAGGAAAAGTTTGTAGATTGAAGAAGGCCTTATATTGTCTCAAATAGTCACTAGGGCATGGTTTGACAGACTTAGTAACGCCATGATCTCCTTTGGCTACACTCAAAGTAATGCTGGTCACACACTATTTATTAGACACTGCAATGGTAAGATCATATTACTAGTTGTCTATGTTGATGATATGGTTGTAACAGGAGATGATGAAACAAAAATTGTTCAACTGAAGAAACTACTGGCTCAAGAGTTCAAGATTAAGAACTTAAGGAGCCTAAGATGCTTTCTTGGTATTGAGATTACTAGATCTGATAAAGGGATCTTCATTTCTCAAAGGAAATATGTTCTAGATTTATTGGAAGAAACAGGTATGCTAGGATGTAAGCCACCTGATCCTCCAATTGAAGTCAATCATAGATTGCAAGCAGGACTTCGAAATACAATTGATTGAGGCCAATATCAGAGATTGGTTGGTAGGTTGATTTATCTCTCACATTAGGCCTGATATTGCATATGTCGTTAGTCTTGTTGGTCAGTATATGCATGACCCTTGTGACTCTTCCCTTGAAGTTGTTTTCCATATTTTGAGGTATTTGAAGTCCGCCCCTAGAAGGGGCATATTCTTTTCAAAGCATGGTCATCTCAGAACTGAGGCCTATACTGATGCAGATTGGGTTGGATCTCCAGATGACCGAAGATCGACTTCAGGCTATTGTACCTTTGTTAAAGGAAATCTAGTTACTTGGAGGAATAAAAAGTAGAATGTGGTGGAATAAAAAGTAGAATGTGGTGGCTCATTCAAGCGCAAAAGCTGAACATAAAGCCATGTCTAGGATTTTGTGAGATGTTATGGATGAGAAAGTTAATGAGTGAATTGGAACTCTCTAAGTTTGGGGCCTCAACCTTATTTTGTGATAACAAGACTCCTCCTATTAGCATTGCTCAGAATCCGATTCAGCATGATAAAACAAAACACATTGAGATTGACAGACACTTCATAAAAGAGAAAATCAACTAAAGTACCTTGAAACTCACTCATATGACATTAGATAATCAACTAGCGAATATCTTCACTAAGAAGCTAAGCAACAAAATCTTTTAGAATTTAGCATGCAAGTTCAGCATGCTTAATATCTATGCGCCAATTTGAGGGAGAGTGTTATCTAGTAAGTTTTTTTATGGGTTATTTCTAATCTTAAGCGTAAAGGGTAGCATAGGCATTTTCCATATGCTTCCTATGTATAAATAGATGTGTAAACATTATTTAACATAATCAATCAATAATTTTCTCACTTAACAGAAAAACAATAGGTATTTTCAATATACTTTCCATGTATAAATAGATGTGTAACCATTCTTTAATATAGTCAACTAATAGAAAATTTTCTCTCTTCACAGGAAAACAACATTTTGTTATGTATGACTTTCCTTAAATCATGTAATCTGTCTTTTGTATATAAATGGAAAACCAAGTAAAAACACTCTCAACTTTGCAAGTTGTTGCAATTGCACTAATCCATACCCCAACATGAAAGTTAAAGAATATTTACACGCAAAACCTCAATTAGGTTTAGGATTTGTATTAAAAATTAATTTTCGCGTGAGCAACAACTATATTTTGTTTAACTTAACACTTGCTTAGTTAATTACCAAAACGACAGCATTTCACTAAGAAAAAATATTCCTAATGTTATTGTCTATCCTCTCTCCCTGTCTCTCTCTCTCAACTCTGGGTTGAGAAAGGATAAAATGGACTTTTTTCTTAGTGAAATTCTGCCCATTTTGTCAAATTAATTGATCCTGGGGTTTAAGTTAATCTAATCTTAGTAGTGGGTTCCGAAGAATTAATTTTTAATGTAAACCCTAAACCTAAGTGGGGTTTAGGGTATGAATACTTATTTTTGTTTTGGGGTATGGAGATTGTTAGAATATATTGTAGATATGTAAGAATATTTTGTATTGATTGTACGATATCCTGCTAGAGTTAGGAATCCTATTGGAGTTAAGATGCGTTAATTCTCAGTGTATTTAAACCAAATGTACTTGAAAGAATAATTAAGCAAAAGCTTCAAATCTTGTCTTTATTCTCAGATGTCAAAGAGTTCAAATAACAAGTCATGAAGTTGAGGGTATTTCATGCATTAAGCCAAAATGAATGGAAGTTACATTTTTTTTTTTTTCCAATCTATTTTCACTGGTTTTAAATAGACAAATTATATGAGAGCATTTTTTTCTTAAGGGATTTCTGAGGGAAAGGAAGTTTTGTTGTGTGTGTGAGTGATAAACAGCACAGAAAAAGTGGCTACTAGCAATTTCTTAGTGTAGGTCTCCTGTATCTACAAGGGATAATTAGCACAATTGGATAATTAAAATTAAATCTCACAAGGTGTTGAATCTATGGAAGTAGTGGATGTTGGGTAGATCCTACACCCTTGGGCCCTAATCCCACAATAGCATGGATAAAAAAATTGAGGTGCAAAAGGCCAAGAAATATAGGGCACTGACTTGAATTCATTGAGCTCTCAAAGAAGTGATCTTCCCCTAGAATGATGGCATGTGAGTCACCTAAGGAAGCCTGAAAAACTAGGGAATGAGTTTGAAGGAAGTCATAAACTTTTGACACTGATCACACTGCTTTATCCAATTAATGAAATCGTGCCACATAAGGCAATGCAAGAGTGGCCCTAGAAGCTTTGTTACTCATAGGTTTCACCAACACAGCATGGCACCCAGTATGCTAGAAAGGCTTGTGGCAAGCCCTAGAACTTTCCAGCCTAAGTTTGCGTCCAGCCGTTTCCCTAGAGAGTTCCACTGACCTTTGACTCGCTCTTTTGCTACTATGTAAATATCTTAACATCTCTAGAAGTATCTATCGACCTAGGCTTAAATTTTTCTAGTAGAAGCAATTGTTAAACATTGCATGTAATTCATCCTAGTTTGGGAGGCCCTAGGCAAGCCTCCCCTTTTGTAAAGCTTGCTTGTACTCTTACACTTTAAAGGCAATATAGCAAACTATTTGCTCTAAATTTTCTCTTCATTGCTCTTTGCTATTCTCTAAACCTTTCACAAGACTTACTTAGGTATCCTTCAAGGCTTAGACAGTCTAAATGCCACACAAATAGTCTACTAAAGTACTCATCCTGTGACAATTAGTTACCCTATGATTTTTCACCTTTAAAACAAGAATTAATTAGGTTGAATAAGTTGCACCGTTAACTATAGCTAGATTGAAGTGGTGAAAATTGAATATAACTTTTTATACCTTGGTTGACCTTTAAAATAGTTAAGATTGATTTATGTGATTAAGTTTAGAGTTTTAACCTTAATTTTCTTAATTCAAAGTTAATCCTTTGTCTAGATAACATATATTTGCTAGGAACGATCCTCGTGGGAACAATAGCTTTATACAACATGTGACAGCTGTGCACTTGAGGATTTTATACAACAGGTGTGTGTATGTGTGTGTGTGTGCACGCGCGCGCGCGTGTGAGAGAGAGAGAGAGAGAGAGAGAGAGAGAGTTTTTATATATCACTCTTCAAGAAGGATGAAAATAAGAATCCAAAAGAAATAAAAGATAAAATAACAAAATGAAAAGAGAAGTGAAAAATTACCAACTTCTTGCTTAAGAGAGCTTGTTCAGCATTTGCTTGCAAGGCCTACAAGAGGACAGCACAGGTCAGCAGAAAAACAAAAATGAGTTCAGTTCGCATTCGCAATCAGCATGTGATTTTATCACACACGAAGCTAACAGTAACATTTTCTCCCTCATTTGAGTAGAGGTCTCCAGATACCTAGCAGGGAAAAAAACAATTTGTTACTATTTTCTAGTCACCTCACTTTTTCCTTGTGCCTCCAAACTTCACTCCCTCCATATTCTTTTTTTTTCCCCACCATTCTCAAAGATAGGGTAAAGGTAAAAACCTGACTTTAAAATTCTCATTGCAAATGCTTCATAAAACCACCAAAAAAAAAAAAAGGTATAGGACAAGTTTGCAGACCAGTTTGTACTGCTACGCACAAACTCCCAAAACAAGAATGAAACTTATCCATGAAGCTGCTCACCTCTTGCTTTTCAACTAAGCTGCATTTTTGCCTATTTAACAAGTCTGTGAAACTGGTTCACAATTCAAAGTACCTTATAATATTTTTTTAGACCATCAAATAGCTAACAACTCAACGTAAAGACAAGATAAAGTGCATTTGATTTATATTATGCTGTAACTAGACATTCTACCTCTCTTATGCGTTCCCCTTCTACTTGATCAAGACATTGCAATAAATTCTCTAATGTGCCTGCCAAAAGAAATGACAATTAAATCAAGTTACTCTATTAAAATGCCATGCAGGCAAATCACAAGAAAATCCTTTTACATGTAAAAGTTCCCATTCTTCCCAATTCCATTGTACACCGTGCAAGAACATATAACTCTTGTTTCACATTTTCAAAAGCACGCGTAAGGCATGATGCAAGAACATATTGATCTTGTTCGCATTTTCAAAAGCATGTGTAACGCATGATGCATCAACATACCAAATCTAGTGATCAGTTGCACAGCATTGACACTTCCAATTCCATCAACTCCTGCAGTTATTAAGAAAATGATTTATGGATCACTTATCCTTTAAGTTTAATTGAACATTCCTAAAGTGAGGAGAAAGAAAAAGAAAATGCTTAATGAAGGATCACGATAACTATTTCGATAAAACAATTCATTATTCTAGACTTTTCAGGAGATGAATGGCAAAAGAGGAGAGTTCATAAAAGAGTTGAGTGTTTTAGGAATTCTAGGAATTTGGAATAAACATTTTTAAGATTTTGTGGAAGATTTCTCTCACATTAGTTTAGGTGATTTCGAAAGGAAGGAGCAAAGATGTATAGTTTGCAACATTTCTCAAGATTTCAGCATACAGCTGGAAAGAACGCCCATATTTTTAAAGTGGGAACTTGCTAAACAGCCTAAACTGTAATCACATAACAAATATTGTTTGCTTGGTCATAATAATCTGCATTAATATGATTGGATAGCTTTATAATCTTAAATTTTTAGTAATTTTAGGTTTTAGCATAAGGCCTATACATTAGATTTTTGTTATAACTATCCATTTCAATTAGCTTTTTGTTCATATTAGTCATGTTCATTAGCTTTTTGTTCAAAATCACTCATTTCCATTACTTCTTTACAAACTCTTTTTTATAGGGAAAAGCATAGTTGCATATTTCTTTTGAGCAACCACAAATCTCACTTTTCTGTCTTTCAGAGATAGCAGCAACCCTAAGATACTCTTTTAATAGAAATGATAATACAATAATGTTACAGTCTACAAAAGGTTTACACATGGAAAAGGGATGTCTCACACCCCATTCCTGGATACTACAGGATCATGCACAAAATAATAGGAACACAGCCAGCCACTAATTATTTTCAGTTTCGTTTGTCATGCAGTTTCTTTTAATTCCTTAGTTGTAGGAGGGTGTTCCTCCACTTTCCCATTTTCCCTAAATTATAGGAGGTTGTTAATCTCCACTGCTGTATGTAATCAATTGTTTAATTCAATAATGGCAAGCAGAATTTCCTACAAGTCGATTACTTTCTTACTCAAGAGATTTGAGTTATCTCTATAATTGAATTCAACAGTCACCATGAGTAGGAAAAGCGAAAACCCCAAAACACATTTTCCTCCGCTGCCACCACTTCCTTCAATCCCTCCTCCACTAGTTCCTAACCCTTCACCCTCTGGAACCATAACGCGATTCTTCGCTAAGGACCATAAAAAATAAACAAATCAAGAAGTAATGACCACCAATCATACTGAAAAACATGCTAAAAGGCCCAGTAGAGAAAAAATGTACTCAAAGATACTCCTTTCGACGCCCCCAAAGCATATCCAGAGAGAAAAAAAAAAAAGAAGGGCTAAAAAAACCACCATATCCAACAACAAATTAAAAGACAAAACTTCATTTTCTAAAACTTTGAAATCTCCTGTCCTTTGAAATACCCCAAGCCACCACATAAAATACAGATTCCTTAATTACTTTGGCCCCTTTCTACCACCACCTACAATAGTCTCCAAAGTCTCAAGTCAACCTAGCTCAACCCAAATCATGAAGATACTTTTATTCTCTTTTTTTAGGGTGGAATGGGCAAAAACCAGTAACTAAATTATCTAAAATGTTAGTGCATTAGTTGAAGATCCATCTTGTGCTAGCATGTTTATATTAAAAATGATGTTACTACTGGTCAAAATTATGTTATTTTTTATATGCTTTATATAAAAAGTTTCAAGAGATAAAAAAAATAAACCTTCCACTATAAGTAAGCATCAGGCAGAAAACAAGAGTAAATGCAAAACCAACACTCACATAGACACTAATGGTTAAATGCTAATTCAATTCAATGGAAGATGATAGTAATACTATTTATTTAATTATTGATAAGGATGCAATAAATGACCTGGAATATTATCAGATCTGTCACCCATGAGAGCCATGACATCAGCAAACTGAGAAGGTTTCAGCGCTCCATATAATTTTGCAAAATCTTCAATCCCAAATGAAACCATCCTAGCAATCAAAATGATAAATATAACGCCTTATAATATACTAGCAAAAAAACCACGTAAGAGACTGCACGCACGCGCGCACGCACAATACTAGCAAAACAAACATGTAAGAGACCGCACGCCCGCCTATGCACACACATGCCCACACACACAAGCACAACTAAAGCATGCCAAAACAATAACCAAATAAACACACACATACACACACAGATAAAGCACAATTAAAGCATGCCAAAAACAATTACCGAATAAACACACACACACACACACATATTGTAGGTAACACAAGCACAACTAAAGCATGCCAAAAACAATAACCAAATAATTAAAACCCTTCTAAATACTTTGTTCTCACTTATTATGATGGCATAAATTTCTTGTGTTTTTGTAACTCTTTAAATTAAGGTAAGACCAAGTTTGGCACCTACATTAAGTCATTTATTACTGAACCAATTACCAATTCCATTTGATTTTGTTGAATCTTATTTGACCATGTGAACACCACGACAGCTAAAAGCACATAGTGCCAGGCATCTATTTAATAGGAGATACACAATTTAAATGAAACATTCTACACCACCGTTCATTAAATTAAAGAAAAGAAAAAGAATTTAAGCAAATCCATAATCTTTGGGACCTTCACTCTGGCGTTCTACATTGTTATGGAGAAGCCTAAAGAAATGTAGACCATGCACATGGAAGGCATTGGCACATGGAAGAAGCTTCTAGATAGGCCTAAAGGGCGCTGAAGGGCACTAGGGAGCTAGCCAGTATGCGGACAAGACGAGTTTAGCATGATATGGGCCAACCTAAAGAAGTCCCACTGACTTTGAGCAACTAGACATACCTAGAAGTCTCTAGGGAATGCGAGGCACCAAGTTTGCTGGGCACCAAGGCAGTTGGGCATGCCTATATATATATATATATATATATATATAGCAATTAGTGCAAACTTATATCTCACCCATCACTCCAAGTATAAAGCTATACTTCAAACAAAGCCTTGTAACTTTGCACACATTATTTTTAGAGTGTAACAAAGGTTTTAGAGGGTTTACTTTGAATTGTAATGGGCTTAAAGGTTTATGCTCCCTGCCCTTAGCAATTACACGTGTGATGCTAGCTCTTGCTCGCCGAGGTGGCTAGTCAGCCAGAATCTCAGCAGAAATAGAGGTTAGGTCACACTGCCTCCTAGCACAAGAGGTTAAGTTGTGGCTAGATGAATAGAACTTCCATTTATAGTGTAAAATGTACACAAAGTTACAAGACTTGGTTTAAAGAATTGTTTTACAAATGAAAGGTGTGATGCAAAGATTTAGCAGTATTTCCTTATATATAACAATGCTAGGATGTGCAATTAAAAATATTAAGATTTCAAGGCCTAAAATGTGGTCTAATTTAAAATGTTAGAGACTAATGTATAATGAGAATTTATAGTTTACTAATTAAGGATAAATGCATAGATGCAATCAAAACTTAGAGACCAGATGCAAGGGTCAAAATTACTTGTATCCTTAAACAATGTGAATTATATAACATTAAGATTGAAAAAAAAAATTTAAATGCAAAAATTGATTCAAAAAGTTACTAAGGTTCTATAAAACATGAAAATTTCTTAAAGAAAAACCTAAAATGCATAAAATTCTTAAGACAACTAATTTAGGGTTGTAAATTGAAGGGATACTAACTCAAAACCACGTGGTGCAATTCGTAGAAGACGTAATGAAGGAGATAGAATCTGGAAAAAGTCTTTGTCTGGAGAAACAACTCGTACCTGATACAAACATAATCGTGCAACAGATTATAAACGCCGAGTATTATCCTTAAGCTATATATAGGCAGTAGAAGTCAAGAAACATTCAGAGCATAGAATAAATATGGTGAAAGGGAACCTAATACTAATGTTAAAAGTACATGCGCCCAGACAACACAGGCTTATAAGTGAACGAGTGATGAAGCCCAACTTGCACAAATCCAATTGGATTCTGCTAGATCCACCACTCCATTATAATCCCTTGTTTACTTATTATTCTTCAATGTGGGATTCATCTCCCAACACACCCCCTCAAGTGCAACAAGGTTAGCCTTAATATGGCCCAACATCAATAGGCCAGTTGACACTCACTATCACATAAGTCAGCTGGCATATCTCCATCACTTGAGTCCCGCGGGACTTCAACACGAGTCCCAATGTTCAACCTCTTTAGCCATGTGGCTTTGATACCATGTTAAAGTCCATAAGTCTAAACAACATAGGCTTTATAAGCGAATGAGTATTGGACCCATCTTGCACAAAACAAATTGGTTTGTGCTAGGTCCACTACTCATTCCCTTATAAATCCTTTATTTATTTTATTGTTATACGATGTGGGATTCATCCCCCAGCAACTAATAGAAGACCAACTTTAATAGCAATTACACAATGCACCGGCTATTCCATAAATAATTATATGTTTTCAGGAAAGAATTTTTTTTTATATAATTTTTCTCAAGTGAGAAAAGAAGCCAGCCAACAATAATAAATTTTTCATGAATGACTGAAAAAGGAAGATTTTGTTCATTGAAATGGGGGACAATTTCCTTCATATTTCAAGATGTTCATCAATATCTCCCAAATACAATTTAGCATAATTACCTTGAACCCAGCATTCACACTCCTCACTGCCAATGTTCCAATTACATCATCTGCTTCTACGCCTGCTACCTGTGTTGTATAAACCATTATCAATTTTTGTGCACAGCAAGAGCCAGCAAATTAAACAAATCTGCAATGTACAGCTTATTACCTCAATCACCTTAATAGACATGGCTTTAATAGATGCTTTCAAATATTGAAGCCCCTGAACCACAGTATCAGGTGTAGGGGGTCGGTTGCTCTTGTATGAAGAATACATATTGTGACGAAAATTCGAACCTTCAAGAGAATTAAAAAGAAAAACAAAAATGAATAAATAAATAAATATATATATATATATATATACACACACACACACACACACACGTGTGTGTGTGTAATAAGGCAAGCTGATATTGAATCAAATCAAACCTACTAAATATCTCCTATGGACTAAAAGGTTACAAATAAATAATTGAAAATCTTCACACACATTTTCCATGAATAATTAGTTCAAACAGAAATAGAAGCACTAAAAGCACAAAATTAAAGCAACAGAAACAAAATACCCAAAACTGTTGTAATTCAGTTTAGGAAAATATTAATTTGCATCTATTTCATCAATCAGGAGACAAATATATATACACACAAGATATACAAACTAATTTGAAATCTAATTCCTAATAAGACTCTATTTATGACTAGTATTTTAACACTCTTTAACATTCCCCCTCAAGTTGGGGTATAGCTGTTAATCATGCCCAACTTGTTAAAAACATAGTCAACTTGAGGTCCATTTAAAGCTTTTGTAAAAGTATCTCCTACTTGTTCACTAGCCTTGACGTGCCCTCTAGAGATAATAACATGTTGTACTTTTTCATGAATTAATGACAATCAACCTCAATATATTTCGTTTGCTCATGAAATGCCGGATTTGATACAATGTGAAGAGCAACTTGATTATCACACCATAACTTTGCAGGCTAAGACATCTTGAAACTAGTTTCCTCTAATAACTGACGAATCCAAATTATTCTACAAGCAGACTGTGCCATAGCTCGATATTTTGATTCAGCACTCAATTGAGAGACAACATTTTGTTTCTTGCTCCTCCATGATATCAAGTTTCCTCCCACAAAGACATAATATCGTGAACTTGATCTTCCATCACTCTTCGAACCTGCCCAATCCACATTTGAAAAACACTCAATGTCCAAATGTCCATGATTACAATAGCATAGGTCATGACTTGGATTACCTTTCAAGTAGCACAAAATCTATCCTAAAGCTTTCCAATGGATGACAATAGGAGAAGACATAAACTAGCTTAACACTCTCACAGAGTAAGCAATATCTCGACGTGTTACCGTAAGATAAATCAGTTTTCCACCAATCTTCTATACATCATAGGATGATCAAATAGCTCACTATCAGTTATAAGTTGCAAATTAGGAATTACTGGAGCACTGCATGGCTTGATGCCTAACTTTCCAATTTCCATCAATAAGTTAAGGACATATTTCCTATGAGATAGAAAGATGTCTCTCGTACACCTGGACACTTCAACACCCAAAAAATTCTTCAATAATCCTAGGTCTTTTGTGTGGAAAAATGATATGAGTGATGTAATACCGCCTGAATCACTCCTTATAATAACAATGTCATCGACATAAACCACAAGCAGAATCAAACCAATCTTAGTGTTTCTGAAAAATACACGATGATCAAAAGTATTATTCTACATGCCAAATTAGTGTACAACCTCACAAAATCTACCAAACCAAGCTCAAGAACTCCGTTTTAGACCATAAAGAGATTTGGCTAAGTTTACAGACTTCACTCAACTCCCCGTGAGCAACAAAGTCTGGTGGTTGCTCCATGTAAACGAGCCTTGAGATGAGCAATAGACCCATCAAGATTCACTTGAACGGCAAAAACCCACTTACAATTAGTAGCTCTTTTACCTATAGGGAGAGACACAAGATCCCAAGTACCATTACTATCTAAGGCAGTCATTTCCTCTTTTATTGCTGCATGCCAACCAGGATGGAACCAAACTTGAACAATAGTTTTAAGGGTAGGAACAGAGTTTAGATTACTTACAAAACAACGAGATGAAGAAGAAAGATGATCGGAACTGACAAAAGAAGAAATAGGACAAATACACTGGCATTTACCTTTTCGAAGAGCGATAGGAAGGTCAAGGTCCGATTGAGGAAAAGTGGCTAGCGCAGACTCAAGTTGAAGAAGCGGCCGGATCTTCTGTTGAAGCAATAGGTGAGAGAAGTGAGTCAAAAGTCTCAAATTTTCTAGAATAAAACAGTTCAAAACAAGGGCGAGCAGACGTGGTACATGAGTAGGAACAAGATTACGAGCAACAGACATTGTAGCAAGATCAGGAACAGGAGCAGGAATTTGAGCAGGAGAGCCAAGAAGTTGTTGGATAGTGTAGATGAAAAGCTCATCATCCTCCCCCTCACTCTTATAAATAGGAGAAGGAGAAGAAGAAGAAGAAAAATAGAGTATTCTCAAAGAATGTGACATCCACAGAAACAAGATAACGGTTAAGATCAAAAGAGAAACAAGGATACCCTTTCTGATGTCGAGAACACCCAAGGAAAATGCAATGAAGGGACTTCGAATCAAATTTGGAAAACAAGATACGAACAAAACTACAATAAAAAATGCGAGGTTCACGTTTAGTGGGAAATAGAAGTTTAGAAAGAAATAAGACACTATATAGAATTTCACTATTAAGCACAAAAAAATGCATACAATTGATCAAAAAACATGCACTAGAAACAACATCAGCCCAAAAGTGTTTAGGGACCTCCATTTGGAATAGATGTGCCCTAGTAACCTCAAGAAGACGACAATTTTTTCTTTTTGCAACCCCATTCAGAGAAGGAGCATCAACACAAGATGTTTGATGAAGAATATAATTCTATGACATAAGATTGGAAGAAACTAGATAGATATTCTTTAGCATTATCACCTTGTAGAATGCAAACAGAAGTATTAAATTGAGTTTTAATCTTAGCACAAAAGAAACAAAAATAGAGAATATCTCAGAACGAGCTTTCATTAAAAATAACCACGTAGCACAAGAATAATCATCCACAAAAATAACAAAATACCTAATTCCAGTTTTAAAAATAACAAGACACTCAAAAGGAAATGAAGCCCTTTTGTTTACTCGAGGACTAAAGGTAAGCGTTGATGTTTGGCAAATTGACAAGATTCACATTCTAAAACTTATAAAGACTGAAATTGTAGACACAATTTCTTTAAGTAGACAATGAAGGATAGATGAAACAACAATGAACCTCAAGAGGAGATAGAGCACCAGTACAAGCCATATATAACGAAACTTGTTCATCTAGAAGATAAAGTCCACCAAACTCCCGTTCTCTACCAATAATTTGCTTCATCAAAAGATCCAGAAACACACAATAAGTAGGATAAAATTTGACACAACAATTCAATATATGAGTAATTTTGCTAACAGATAATAGATTAAATGAAAAACGAGGCAAACAGAAAATAACGGAAGAGATGGGATGGGATTAGCGATGCCAATACACTTGACAAAAGATGTGGACCAATCAACCAGAGTAATATGACGATTAAATTGTTCTGGTTCTTTTAATGAGAATAAGAGACTAAGGTTCCCGGTCATCTGATCTGTGCAGTCAGAATCAATGACACACTCTGATGAGGTAGAGATAAAACATGAATTAGGAGTACCTGAATTGGTAGCCGCATCAATTAAGGAATCAGCAGACTTAGAAGAACGCTATCTAGAGAGCTCAACATACTCCACAGTAGAAATTGTCACCGTGTTGTCAGGAGATGCAACTGCAGAATCTTGAGTGGCCACATTTGCCCTTGGCAGCTTATTTATCAATTTCTTGCAATAGTGTTTAGTGTGACCAGGTTCATGGCAATAATGGCAGATAATAATGCTCGCCTCTCGATTAATTGCTCCATTACTACATTTATTTCCTCCTCTTCCTTTGTTTCCTGGCTACCTAATTACCTAATTACGACCCACAAATGCACTATTTTTAGAAGGTGAAGAGGTATGAGATACTTCAATACACAGTAATCTAGTGAAAGTCTCTGGAAGAAAAGTAATGTCACTGCTTGAAAGAACCTGTGATTTGGCAGTTTCAAAAACCAGAGCAAAACCTGCAAGAAAACTCATCATAGCCATTTGTTCTTGTTGAGTATGTTGAACCTTGACATCGGGGCTAAAAGGCAATAAAACATTAAGTTCCTCGTAAATCTTCTTAAATTCCACAAAATAAGCTGTAAGAGGCTTATCTTGCTAGTCGGCCCGATAAAATCCTTTGCAGACCTCATACATATGAGACAAATTACTTTTTCCCAAGTACAAAAACTCAAGATGTTCCATAATTCTTTAACAAATTCGCAATGATTAATTGAACCAACCACTTCACTGTCAATAGAATTTAGAACCTGTAGAAATAACTTAGTATCTTCCTTTAGCCAACTCTACCTAGTGTCACTAGTTAGTGGATCATCAATAAGATGATCATCCTTTTCAACACTCATCAAATAAATTCTAATTGTCTGATTCCAATCTAAATAATTAGTCATGTTCGGTTTATGTTCTGTGATTCTAATCATTGCTGGAACCAGCTCAGTGATAACTTTAGTAGCTTTAGGTTCAGTAGTCATACTTAAAATTAAATGCTCAACGCAAAAAGCAAGGCACAAAACAGTAATTGTAACATGAAGAATTAACACAAAAAGAAGCAGAGGCAAAAGCGTGACCCTGAAAAGAAAAACCTGAGAAGCCTCTGCCATAACTTCTTTGGATCGCAAAGGTCAGTACTGGAATAGTCTACTGACACCAAATCGATGTCAAAAAAGCAAGCCTAGTCGCTGAAAACCATTGGACGCCTTGCCACTCGCTAGTGCGTGAGACAGGGCAAGATTCTTCCCAGGGCGCATGAGGTCCACTTGCTGATTATCAGGCCACCGGATTTGGTGGAGCGGCCGATGAGAGGTCACTCGCCCTCCCTTGGGTGGCAATGAGACAAGAAATAAGGTCTAGGTGGCTGACCTAGAGCGACAGTCGCAAAACAACAAGAAACAGCTTCTCACCTAGAAGCTTTATAGCAAAACAGCAAAAACTACCAAGCCAAAGGCTCCAATACCATGTAATTAGGAAAATACCAATCTGCATCAATTTCATCAATTGGGAGACAAATATATATACACACAAGATGTACAAACTAATTAGAAATCTAACTCCTAACAAGACTCTATTTACAACTAGTATTCTAACACTCCTTAACAACTATGAACACCAAAAAAAAAAAAAGATTTCATGAGAGGAATGGAGCCGCATGTTAGAAAGGAACCGCAAAAAGCTTGCCCTATGCAGCGCAATAGAAACTTCATTGAATTTAATTCAAGTTGATATATTTTGCCAATAACGCAATGAGACAAACTTTAAGATTAACTAACTATAAGCGATTGACCTTAGTCTAGTCATACAGAATATTCATACAATCAATTTAAAAAGAGATGGATACACTTCAGGTCCAGGTGCAAGTGCCAGAAAAGGTGGCAGAGAAAGTTATGGGCTTTTTAGACTACACAAATGAGACTAATATCAAAATTAAAAACCAGAGAATACAATACAGTCATTTGATTACTGTAAGCACCAGATAATCATTTTCCATGTCTATTAAAGCATGATTTCAAATGTCATGCAAATCAAGCACACATTTCAAATGTCATTCAAATCAAGCCCACATTTCAAAAGTCATTCAAATAAAGTCCACAATGTTCATTAATAGGAAATAAATTATAAATCTGTATGACCACCCCTGAATAAATCAACATAAATATCAACATTGTATTGTAAAAGCTGTAGCATATTCATTTCACAGCTTTATTTTAAACTCCTTGACATAAATTCAGTAGCTGATCCAACTAAATCTCGCAAGGATGAAAATGACGCACTCACCAAAGTAATTCAATTATAAATAAATTGTATCTCACACATCTACTAAAATTACTGCACAAAATAGAGCACAGATTGGTAGGAGGTTTGATCCAGCAGGGGGGTAAAGTTGATGTCGAGACTTAAATCAGCCCCAAAGTTTAAGAATTTAAAGAAGCCGTACTTTGTAGCTTTTTTTTTTTTTTTGAGAACCCGTATTCATAGATTTTGATTCAAAAATAATCTAGAATCTAAAAGTCAAGAAATCGAATGGGGGGGGAAGAAGCCCCCAGCCAAATAAATGCAACAAATAACTGTTTGAGGATTGGGGATAAAGTATGATGAAGAACAGAATTAAATCTCACATTAAGCTAACAGATGCTTCAACAAGAACGTAATTTAGAATATAAAAGAAAGAAAGAAAAGAAGATACTTTGGTGTCCAAAAAAGAACAATTTAAGCAATCGATTAGCAATGAAACTCGGTGAAAAATTTAGATAAATGACTTTATACTTTTATCCAGGTGCATTATTAAATGATGCAAATTCTATAATGATATAGTATCACAGGTGTGATTTTTAGAGAACATGCAGGAAATAGAGAGGATGTATCATACTTAAAATATTCTGACACACGTCTGTATACCTTATACAAACCTTAAAACATTTTACTTACGGATGTTGTACCTTGTATTCTTGCATATTATTAACTCCATTATGAGAAAGATTCAGACAATTATGAAAAAACATACCTTTTGCCATGACATTTTCTTTGGATGAAACACATGTATGACCAAATGGAAATCCTGAAAAGGAAAACTTTCTTCTATCAAAATCTTTGCTTGAAAACACTGTTCCACATTCAAATTAACCCCATGAACCACCCAAATCCTTTACCCTTTATGAAAAAGAAAATGCATATTCAAAATCAATTAGCATATAAATAATGAAGTTCATTATTTAGGAAAGAAAATTATGTACATTTGTACCGCAATGAATCATAGGAAAGGTTCATAAGATTTCCTCTCTAACAAGAAAAATAATATGAACCAGAAAATTTTATCCAATAATATCACGAATAAAATCTGTGAAGTAGTGTATATATATGTATATAAATTGACATAATGGCCATGTAAAAGAAATTACAAGGTTGCCTGAAAGTAGCATGGTAAGGACCAAGTCCTTAGAATGCATATCTTTCATTAAATTTCAAGAATATGTATGCATATGATTGGCAGAAACCAAGAGTTGATATGACAAATTCTAAAACAAATTCTTAAGAACCAACAGTTGTAGTTCATTTGCACATTATATGCCTATCTATTTGATCCATATCATAAACATGTTTAAAAAAAAAATTGTGCTCATCATCACCTACCACCTCCTCATCTGGGTTGGGACTGGCCTTTATGTATTGCCCGAACCAAGGATACAATCACGCACATATGGTGAAGAAACAACTTATCCACAAAATTACCAAGGGAAAGATGAGAATGCTAAGATGCATGTTGAAATACAAGGAAAGGCAGAACAAGGAATGATAACATGCATAGAATGGTAGAAGCAGTAACTACTAATGATAAACTATGAGGGTCTACAATATAGTTGATTGGGTGAGCCTCTCATAGTTCAATAAATCACTGATGGGGAAGGTCGGGCATATTCAGGCCAGTGAAGAAAGGAAAATGAGTGATAGCTCTACATGGAAATGGGATCAAATATTGAAGAAGGATTTCTAAAGATATAGACCTTGATTGGATCTAATGGAGTTAAAAGGATCCACAGTAGCAACCAACTGGTTTTAGATTAAGGCCGAATAGAGTTGTGAAAATGCATTTATTATAATGCACTGTAAGTAAACCCCAAATTCATAGTATCTCCTCCACCCCTTTTCTATCCATCCCACACATGTCCACCAATCATGTTTGCATTGCACTTTTCTTTTTGGACAATGACTTTACCATTCAAAAGGGGAAAAGAATACTCAATCTCAATTACGAAGAAGTAAAGTGCCATCCACTTACAGACCAATCATAAGAGCACTTGTCAAGCATTATCCTTCTCCCCACAGAATTATTAAGATTCTACATATTCTAGCAATAAGGTGGAAATTTATACCATTACTATAAACATCCATTCTAAATGCTTCAACGGGACACGTTATAATGGAAGTGACATCAAGTAGTAACTTAGTGGCTTGGTCTATGCTTTATTTGACAGTATGATAGAATTGATCAAACAAAAAAAAAAAAAAAAGACTTGGGTCACAGAATTCAATTAAACTACCCCAAGAAAGTTAGTAACAGGATCACCTTAATTCTTTCAAGCTTTTCTTATCTTCCTATAAAGATTCCTCATTTGTTTAGAGTTATTCTTTGGATAACTTCATTATAGTTTTCCTTGCTTCCATGATTCACAGTGGCATATAAATATAAATATCATAAAAACCTAAATACATTCTGGTAGTCAGTTAAAAGTAGTCTGGAAACTGATGGTATTGAACCATCCCTAATTCTACAAAAACACACTGTTCCCTACCAATGCGGAGGATTCCTCTGCTATTGGATATTGTTAGCAAGGCCCCATTGTAGTTTTTCTGTTATCAAATAAGTATTTATTGTAAGATAATCTAATAATACTTCTTCCAACAATGGAAGTCAAGTCATGAAAAAATATCAAGAAAAATACAGAAAAATCCAACAATACTATCACAACATTAAAAATACAGAAAAAGAAAAAAAAATAAAGCGGGGGAAATATGCAAGCCACCTCACCTTAAACAATTTGCTCAAAGATGCATCATAGTATCTTTATATCTCACTACACCATTCTTTGAAACGATTAAGACTGTTGTTTCAAAGAAAGATCCCATCCCAAATGTCATTCCAAAACAAAATAAAACACTACATTTTCCCATCCAGAAAAGAATTGCTTATCAAAGAAAACAAGAAAACCTACAAAAGAAGGGAGAGAGAAATCCCATCAGATCATAATGGAATCTCGGTGTATGCCAGCAGCATAATATCAAATTGAGGGAAATAGTATAATTAGAGATTGATAGAAAAGCAAGGATATGGGCTCGTGTGATTAGGAACTAGAAGACACTCACAGAACATTAGAGGCAAATAGAGCTCTTGCACATTTTCATTAATCCATGAAGAGGATCTATATAGACACATGGACTCAATTATTTCTATCTCTATTCCACAAACCAACATGAAAGGCCAAGTCAATACTGGTCCATCTAACATCATAGTGTCTCACATAAATTTTTTCACCTATAATTAACAAATAATGCTACTCCCTCCATCCCATATATATAGGCTCACTTTCCTTTTTCATCTGTCCCAAAATATAGTCTCATTTCCTTTTCTAAAACATCATTTATTATCTAATTTCTTAACATACCCCTATTTAATGTACATTCACATTCCCAATTGATGCCTATCATTTAATATTATGAAGGAATATTTTGGAAAAAAAACTAAACAAAAGATATAATTCAACCATATTAATTAGTTTTTCTTAATCTATGTGAAAGTCAAAGAAAGCCTATATATATGGGACGGAGGGAGTATTCTAACAAGTAGGTCTGAATTGACGTGGATTATTATAGAAAGATAACCATAGGACTGAACTCCTCCCCAAAGCACGTATGAGGAACGTGAAGAAGGTATAAAATATTTGTGAATAGATGGATCTCAGAATGCACTCTTTATGAGTGTAAATCTTCTTCCTTTGACAGATAATTTCTCTTTGAACCAGCTAATCTTCTTTCAAATTTCTCCATTAGAATGTGATAAACAAAATTAGAAGCGATTTTGCTCAAAGGTTAAGTTCTAAGTCAAAGAAACACTCAAGTTGGTGACTAACTGATATCTTATGACCTTAGCAGGCGTGTTTTTATAAAGATCACTGCACAGAAGAATCAAGTGATATTTCCACAAAATTCACCTTCAGCCATGTTTTTGAATTTCAATCAGATGCATTTTTTTTTAAATTGTGATTAAAACTATGATTGTAGTTCCTCAGACGTGGAGCCCTGTATATTTTTGTAATCATTGACGTTAGAGCTCAATAGAATATTTTCTAAGACATTTGTGCTGAAGACCTGTATTTATTGCCTTGAACTTGTCAGCCCTCAATATAAACAAAATATTTTTGCTGCTTCCACTTTGCATAATGAGACTATAGGAGAAACATGATATCAGATTTTCTATGAGTCAAGTAACAACCTTTTCCTCCTCCCTTTCAGTATAACCTTTTTGTACAAAGACTATGAAAAAGATGAAAAGAAAAGGGGGAAAAAGAAAAGTCCTACTCTTCTGGGGAGAACACTAGACTTGCAAATGGTTTCATAACTAATATTTCCTTCATTGTAATAAAAATCTATATCTCCTCTACAATGCAATCAACGGACAGTCACAAAATTATGAAACATTAATTCCAGCTAATATGAAGGATAACTTGCACAATATCAAGCATTAATTTTCATTCCATTAGATACTTGATTATGTTGAACCAAACATAGCCTTAGACTTCTAGAGAAGCGAAAATTCCAAGAAATAGTATTTTACTGTGATTTAAAGTTGGGACAAGGGCATTATGCAAAGCAGAAATGCAAATTATTTTCTTCCCCTGATATCGTAAGCAATCTATACCAGTCAAATAGTTTTTGACTATAAGCTTGACCATGAGCATTTCTTAATCTTAATTTGACCATAAATATCTATATCAAAGAACTTAAAAAGAAATATCTAACCATGTGAAAGACAGGTAGTTGAGATTTCACCCAATGAATCTAAGCAAACCACAACTCACAGTTTTGCTAAAGACAGCTCATTCTGAATTCAGACGCATTTAATTTGAAACTTCAGGGGCTAAACAAGCACAAAGAGGTTCCAAGCAACAAGTACAACAGCTTAGAATGACTATGCAGAACATATAAATCAAATGAAAAGAAGCTTGATCAACAATTAGGAGAATATTGCAAAATAAAAATATCAAGGAAACTTATAACCCACCATCGTGATCGAACACCACCTGCAAAGAGAAATAATAACCAATTCTTAAGTATAACCAACCATTTGGAAAGTAAGACAAATGGCTAGAATAAAAATTGAGAAACATATAAGATCATGCAAGATCATACAGTTAAGAGACAGTAGGCATCTTAGCTCTACACTCAGCAATTAGAGATAAAATACCAGGAAAACCATCCCATTAGGAGAGCTACTGCTAACCAATATTTTTTTTTTTTTTTTTGAAGGACTAACACAAGTGTATTTCAAACAAACAAGATTCACCAAAATTACACAATGCAAAAGGAAATTACAACCAAAATTAACCTACCATTTTACAAGGTTGTGCAAGAATTACTTGACACAGCAATTTTTGACTGAAACCTGCATACTGAAGCATTCAGCATAGTTCCCATACTACCCTTTCCCACATTCTAGAAGCTACAAATTAAAAGGACAGCCAATTTTGCATTGCACTATGGTAAAAATCAAAGACAGGACCAAGGTCTTTTAAGCACAAAAACAAAATAAATGAGTTCATTCTGTCGAAATTTGCATGCTTTAAGCTAAGGACACTTCTCGGCTTCAAATAACTTCTGTACATTTTAAACTCAAATAATTTGGCATGATCCAACATTTATTATTTATTATTTTTCAGATAGAAAGGATCAGGGCAATGGGATGGGATTGACACATAACCTCCAATTTAGAATAAGCATATGTACATCAGTCAAGCCAATTCATTCATACTTAGGCCATTGACTTTTTATGATAAGTGCAATCTAGATAATAAACAAAGCCTCTGGTTATGATAAGTGCAATCTAAATATTAAAGACAAGATTTTGTGGCAAAGGACTCCAGTGCTTTTCCTATGATTAAGAGTCTTTCAATCAAATCCAAGTTTTTTGTGGGCAAGATAGATGCTTCCGCAGCCCCACTAATAATCCTCACTAGTAATAATGAAGACGTAAAAATTGCACCTATAACTTTGACTTCATCCTAAAAATAAAAAACTCAATATAAGTACAATGGAAAAAGATCATACCGCCACATGGGAAGGGACAAATTCCAATACATCAAGTATCTGTAAGAAAAATAATCATCATGTATCAGATCTAAGAAATGAATGAAATTTCCAGTAAATAATTGATTGCTTGATGGAATGTGATTAGATGGTATCCACAATGTTTAGACATACACGTAATAGAATCATTTGCTTACGATCTTATTTTCTAAGAAATGTTTTTAACGCATTAAAACACTTAATACATAAACATATATATGATTAGACATGCACGATCTTGTATACATATCTATATATATACACACATACACGCATATATATACACATCGCAGAAGTTCAAATTTTCTACAGTTACTCTCATGAAGCTTTAGGGCACTTCTGTCTGCAGTGCTTTCCATGCTAGGTGATTTACTACAGACGCCACATCAGGGTTATTTATAGTTTAGTAATTTCAGACTTTATTTGAAGGAGTCAATTTCTATTTCTTTAGTATTTGATCTTTCAGAAACTTACCCAGTAGGATTTTACGCTAAAGAATTTAGATCTTTTTTTATTAGGATAGGATTGTATATTTAATGCTTCATTCTATTTGGATTTTGAGTTCGACCCTCTTATTCTAGCAGGAACTTTTAATAAGTTTTGTTTTAAAGCAGATTTCTCAGATAATATAAACCAGTTTAGTTGTTGTTTCTTTTCCTGGTTGCGTCAACAGAAAATTCAGCTCTTTGGTTGAATTTCGATCTCTTAGTTCTCTCCTTCTCAATATTCTCTTGTCAAACTCACAACCTAATTTAGGGGTATATTACCAGCTACCAAAATATGTTATCTGGTACAAAAGCAATTCTGACAAATTTAAACCTGTATAAAAAGAGAACCATATAAGGTCAATAATGAAGTCCTCTATTTGATGGAGGCCACATGTAAACGATAGCGCCAATATAAATGGTTAAGACTCTGTCCCAACGGTATAGCATACTATAAACATAGTAGTTCTAAAATCTATGAGCGGTCAATCTCCATTGCATATTCAATTACTTAAGTTACTTTTGTATACAGTATAGAACAAAGGCTCAATGAGTGGTAAACAACTTCCAAGTAATCTGATTTTGAATGTGTTATCTGAGACATAGAATTTTGACAGCAAACTGAATTACAGTAAAAGGAAAACTCTGAGTTCAAACTTTGACAAAGTCATCATAAACAAAGTAGAAAAGGGGAAGTCTACCATCCATTGAACATCACTTACAAGTGATAGTGCTGAAAATATAGTTAAAACCCAATCCCCATTGCCATCTGCATGTGATAGATGACCATGGTGCAACTTTGCTGCCCTCAGTCAAAATTAAAAAAAGAAAAAAAGAAAGAACCAGCTAAAAGTATATTAGTTAAAAGGGTTACCAATTAGATTGGTCTAATTAAGCACACATGGACAGCAAAGATAGCAGCAATATAATAGAAGATATAGTGCTCACAGAAAATCCAAAGGTACAGAAAAATAAATACTAATCAGTAATAAAATCTTAGCCAGACAAGAATTACAAGTTAAATATAAGCTAACAATTTGATATAAATCCAAACCGAGTCATATGGCATACCTAAAAGCTTGTAGTAGGCCCTGTAAATGACAGAGGTGCCATCTATAAGCATTACTCTACCATTTGAAGAACCAGCGCTAACTGCTCTTTCTTCACTCTTGATTGAAGCAAAGGTTACATCCCGATATAGTGTGTGCTCACTTTTGGAAAAGTTTAGAGTGTTATTTTGAGAAGTTGCACAAACAACTTGAGGTAAAGCCGAGCCCGTCCTAGATAAACTACAAAAGGCCTGTGATGACAAATAAATAAATTAAAATAACACATCTACAAAAGAAATACAGGATAAATAATAATTTGATAAAAAACTCAACAAAGGTCTCTTTCCTATTTATCCACAAATTGTTACTTTTCCACGTCTTGTCTGCCCTTTCTAACTGTTACAGTTCACTCATTTTTAGATCAACATTCGCCAACTCAAGAAATATTAGATGAAATCCCTTGCAGGTACTTTTTCAGGCACCCATATAATATGTGTACAACGCCTGAAACATTGTGTTAATCCCTCAGCAAATTTATTAAAATAGTTTGTAATCCCCTTGGCAAATGTATTGAATAATGCTCTACAACATATAACCTATTTTGCACAAGTCCAACTCGGTAAGAGAAAAGCTCCAAAAGGATAATATAAGCCTAGCACCTCAACCTTTCATAATTAACCAAATGGCAAGCAATATCTGCTTCTCACAAGGTAACATCAATATTACTTAAAAAGAGAAAAATCTACACACTAGAACATACAAGAAAAATCACAAAAGCGATCACTCAGTTCAATTTTGTATTGATCATAGAATCTTGACTCAAACAGCCACAAACAAGAACTTACGTGATTGAGGAGACAAAAGGTAAAGAGAGATTCTAAGGTAAAAAATAGCTAACAATTCAATTGCAGAATGAGTGAAAATTCCCAATGACATTACCAACATTCTTTGAGTTTGGCAATACCATCACTTGATTCCAACCAACTAACCAACCTATTTGTCACTCTAACCCAACAAAAAAATACCATCATACCAAAGATGTAAAAATCAAAGAAACTTCAAGAAAAAAAAAATAGTTCAGTACAAATGATATTAGCAAAAAAAAAACAATTTTTAAAATAATTCTATTGTTTCCTTCCTAAGTTTTGAGTCTTACCTTCTTAGATGAAGTGGATGAAGGACGAATTTGAACAACTGTCTTGAAAGTGGACAAGATACTTCCAACTTTCTGGGTCACTCTCAAGTTTTCCCCTAAGTAATTAAACCTCCTCCACAATGAATGAACACGGACATTCAAACGCTGATTGTGTGCCATCAATTCCTGAGCAACTATTGCATAGCAAAGAAGAAAAACAACCAAAGCCTCTAAAGGTGGTGATTACCTGAAATCCAAGGTTCTGATAAGAATTATATGCAAATTGAATTCTCATTTCAGAATTAAGCAAAATCGCTCAAATTTTGCATATAAATCAATGAACATACCCTCCATAACAATTCCTCTCTGCTCCTGTTGAATCAGTTAACTACATTTCGAAAAGAAAAAAATCGCTTTTGAGCCTGATGTTCTAAAATAAACATAAAAGGAGACTTACATTAGAGGGAAAAAAAAAAAGGAGAGAGTATGAGAGTACATTTTAGGTGTGTCGGAGTGAACAAAGACGCCACCGGAGGTTGCCCCGAGCAAGGGAGGTCGCAGCAGTGGAGAAGTCAACAAAGCTAAAGGACTCAAAAGTATATGAAAGTAGAAACACAGAGAGAGGAAGCAGCGAGCAAGCCGCTGCTACCGTCTGTTTCAAGCTTTTGTACTCTGCATACAGAAAAGGGTAAGAGGCAGGGATTTAAGAGGAACACAAAATAATGGACGTTTAATCAGGCCCAAAACTACTTGTTATAGAGTGGGCCAAAATGTTTTGCCGTCCACTCTAAGGCTTAATTCTACCAGTAGCCACCCATACCCACCCTTTTATAATTTTTTATTAGCTGGTCTGTGCTTATTTTCAGAAAATAACTCATAAAATGTTTTGAAAATAACTCTTATCCTATCACTCCCTCCGTCCTCAATTCAATAATTATTAATAAAAGTAAAAAAAGCTATTTTTAACAAATAACACTAAATATGGGTATAATAAAAATTTAACATTAAAAAAGTAAGTAGACTATAATTTAGGACATACAAAAAAGAAGTGTGTCATTAATCGGAAACGAAGAGAATATTTGGTAATTGGTAAAGATAATAGTAATTAATAATTGATAATGATTTGCTATTATATTCATTGAATGGTTTATGCCAAATGCTTTTATCCAATCTAAAATTCTTAAATTTGAGGCCTTAACTAAGGTTGATGATATATTAGGGTCAGAATACACAGTTAAATTTATTGAGCTAGTAAATATACTATGAGATTTGTGGCCAATGAGAATGTGAAGAATCATATGTATATATAAGGCATAGGAAAAAACTATCGCGCTCTCTTGACTAGTTATAAGAACCAAGCTTTCAGCTTATCGGTGGATTCAGCTAGATAGATAGAAAATGAGCTACATCCTGAGGTTGTGTGTTATGGTCCTGGCTAACGGATCTAGTTATGGGTCGATGGGTAGTAGGAGGGGCTGGAGTTTGGGTGTTTGGGTTAGGGTGTTTCCTTAAACGACCTATGGTGGAAGACAAGAAAAGTCAGACTCGTTAAAGAGAGCCTGAAACCTCAGTCAAGAAGACTTAAATTGGGTTTTAACCGTTCTCCTTATTCCATCAGATTTGCTGAATATATACAAATGCAGAAATAACTAGACCCTACATACAAGGAGCACTACTTCTATATGGAGGAATAACCTCCCACTAA
>CANUEP010095502.1:0-58077 GCA_947857235.1 Jatropha podagrica
GTTTGTCAAAGTGAAAGCCCAACCGTGCAGACCAGCAGAGAAAGCAACAGTTCCTTTCTCAGGGTAGACCTGACAATCACCAAGGAGGGGATCTTCATATGTAGCCATGATGACATTGGCATTTTCAATGACCCTCGAGAACGTTTGATAAGCCTCCTCACCATCGACCTGCAGCTCAAGGAAGCATCTGTCCATCTTGTTGACGGTCAAGACGGGCCTGATCCTTTCACCCAAAGCCTGGCGAAGCACCGTCTCTGTTTGGACACAAACGCCCTCAATACAGTCCACCACCACGAGGGCACCATCAGTAATTCGGAGAGCAGCAGTGACCTCGGATGAAAAGTCAACGTGTCCAGGAGAATCAATGAGATTGATGAGATATTCATTTCCTTGTCTATCCCCCTTATAGCTCTTGAGGGCTTCATCACTCATCTCATAGTATAGCGAGATACCGGTAGATTTGATTGTGATACCACGCTCCGCCTCATCCTGACGGGTGTCAGTCATGCGAACATCACCAGCAACTTCTTGCGCAATAATACCAGCAGCAGCCACCAGAGAGTCAGTAAGAGTCGACTTCCCTGAAAATAGAAGATAACAGAGTGATTAGAACACTAGCACCTTGGTTGGGGTTCATGCTGAAGGGTAAATTCAGATCAAAATATTTACACGTGTACAGCACCCAAATTTCAACAAGTTGCATAGGTTGTAGAAAACATTCAGAAATTTGGTCTCTATAAGCAACCATGAAAATATTCATACGGACACTGAACTAGAAATTGACAGCATTACTGTTAAAAAGAATCGAATTCAGTTTTGAATTTTGACATACTAGTATTATTATGGTTGCCTACAAAGTGAAAACAATAATAAATGGAAGCCATACACATTAATAAATTCACATTCCATTGGTAGAAAAATAGCAACGAGCATTCATTACACCAACTATTTGCAGAAAGAAACAAAGATTATACCATGATCAACATGGGCAATGACGGACATATTACGAATGTTATGCTTGTAGTCCATGATGCGACGGAGCTCTTCAGCTGTAAACTTCACCTGTTAATATAAAGAACACCTTACTGTAAGTTTTATCTTGGGAAGAGAAAAATTCACTCTACAAAAAATAATTTAAGAAAAATGGGCTTACCATCTTGACTAGCCTTTAGAGTTCACGGCCAATTGCTATAAATCAAAAACTGCCCAAGCGAACAACAGAATTTTTAAGGTGAATGACGAAGAAGCATTTACAGTTAAAACACACTGAATGAAATAAATTGATTATCCATTCCACAGTTAAACAAAGATAAGCTATGCAGATTTAAACAGAAGCCAGTGCAACTAGCATGCAAATAATTAAGCAGCTAAGATAAGGAAACCCATATATTAACATGATGAGAACAGTGCAAATTGAATCGGCCTAAACAAGATCTGCAAATACACGAGCAGGAAAATAAGCCCAACACCAGAGAAGTCAACTAATAAGCACATACCAAAATATTCGTTAGCTGGACAAGATATATTATGCTGACAAGTGACAAATATAACAAACAAAATCTATTAGCAAGAGAACTAACATCAAAATCTAAACATATCCAATGACAAAGAAAATAAAAGAAATCAATCAAAGTTTGGATCAGCATAATCATACAGAAAACAATAATTTCGAAACGTTTCTGACTTTATTGCTTATACAACTATAATAGCTATTAAGAAAAAAAAAGTGCAGCTACAAACAAATCATAAGCAGCCATCAAAAACGTATTAATCTAAGCTTTACGACTCAACAATAATCATTTAATTAAAAAGAAACAGAGTCTCAAATCACCTTAATTACAAATCTAAATCATAAAAACCATAAACTGTGCAACCCAACACAGCAGTTAACAATATGGTATGTTCTGAAGCAGATCCAAATCAACGACAAGAAGTAAATCAAAAATAATATCCGGTGACACAGAAATTAAGAATCAGCTAAGAGAAATAGAGATACATACCGGTCAAAGACGGCCGCGATAGAAGAGAGGTTATGAGATTCGCTCTCTTCAGTATCCAGAAATGTGAGAGCCACTTGCTCAACGAAGGGTATATAATGAGAGCTTCAGTATATCATGGTACAATAGCCCTAGGGTTTTTCTTTCTGGGCTCATTGGGCTGCAAAAAATGGGCCCAAAATAACAAAAAGTAAGAGAGGAAGGAAATTATTCTCGGAAAATTAAAATGAAGATTTTACATGTACTTTTTTATATTTGCTAAATTGAAAGTGAAGAATAGTGTATGATTAAAATCAGGGAGTGTTTCGAAAAATAAAATAAAATAAAATAAAAATCAAGTAGTATAGACATAGTCGCTTTCTCATTTTAAAAGTTCATTAAAAGTATCAATTAACCGAATTAGATAAATTTATTTAAACGTGAATATAAAATTAAAAAGATAAATTTATTAGATTTTAAAAAATAAAAAAAAATTCCCTAATATTGAATGTAATTCAATAGTTGGTATCATATAATATCACTTTTTAAATATGTAGGCAATCCAATTCCCTAATATTTAAATGAAAATAACATCTAGTTCAATGAACTATTTTACCAATATAATATAATTGCAAAGACTTATAGATGGGCACAACATATATATATTTTTTTACTGTAGAAAATCAAATTTGATAATTTAAATTCAGTTGTCCATCAAATTTTCACCAAAACAAAGGATTTTTAAAAATAAATTTGTACGTTCTTTTATTAATTTGCGTACACCATTATCTCAGACGAACGAAATAAATGCAATTTAGGTGTCGGCTGTGGGCTGGGCTCTGATAGACTAGTGCTTGACGTTGAATTTTAAGAAGCTAGTTCATGCATCCGATTATTTAAATGACCACAGTTATAATATTCCCATTGAATACCATTTAAAAACAACAGTAAACAATAAACGACCCTTTTTTTTCCTGTCGTCTGATCGAGTTGGGAATCAGTAAATGGACATCTGACGCAAGAACCATAAGCTACAATAAAAAATTTAAAACTTCGTGTTCTTCACTCCCAACTCCTCGAGTACAAAATAATATGCACAAATACGTTTGACGGATGACCTTGCCATTCGAAATCAAACCTAACCTTCTTCCATTCATCCCTTTGCGTTGAACTGTGAACTTCAAGTTGCCATCTCAGAAGGGTAGTCCTAACCCTGCTCAGGTAAAAGCCAAGATTTAAATTTAAGGGGAAACGAAATATTAAATATATACAAATATAACGGTATAAATGGTTCCAAGCTAGGTGGATTGTCCTATAAACTAATCTATTCCTGGATTTGTCTCTAAGGATTTTTTTTTTTTTTTAATTTAAAAAGAAAGAGAGAGAGTTCCCCATCCTCAAGTGGCTTTGCTACTGGTCCAGCTTTGTCGGGTTCATGCCTCTACAGCTCAAACACACAATTCAAGGTGAGTAGAACGAAAGAACGCAAAGCAAAATAATCAAACAAATAACACTGTTAAGAATACAAGCACAAAGTGATTATCATCCCATCCATGCACGTGAAAACAAAAAGAGGATGTCTAATTGGAATCACTTGACCAAACCAAAAAAGTGAAGTAATAAACAATCAGTTCACATGCAAAAACAACAAAAGTGGTGAACGCATATTCGCATTAGATACATCCTTGTCGTGTGAGAATTTTTTAATTCAGATATCATTCCCTTTCATCATCACAGAAGGCATATAGAGCAATTTGGCAAAATGCAGCACTTGCACACAACCAAGACAACCTTTGATAAAGTTAGAAACATAGATTTGTGGTGGCTGCTTGCGGCCAAATTAAGGATGAGAATGACATAACAAAGAATCTGCTCAGCTCAATATAAAGCAGGGAAATGTTTAGTTCAGTATAGTATAAAGAATAATAAAATTCGATTACCTGCCTCTATATTCAAATTCTGGATATCCATTCTGATACTGCTCACAAACACACAAAGACGAACAATTTGTGTAAATGAAAAAAGAGATTCTGAAGCATAAAAAATAAGATTACCAGAAAAAAAACAGAAGTTCAGATCCAGATCTCATTGATAAGAGCAAATAGATATCACAAAATAGTATATCACAGTTTGCCGCCTTGCCATCTTTTTTGAGGCAATTATATAATACAGGAGGAAAGTGCAGCCAACCATTGAAATGCACTTCAAAGTCAAAGGTTTTAGTTTATAGTCAAGAAATGCTACAGACACACAAAATAAACATTTAAGTCATGATACATGCTCTAAACTACCTCAAAATAAAGAGCTATCAAGGAATACTCCTCTGAAAAGCAAACCAGAATTCTCATTCGTATTTGGATGCCAGTAAAATAGATGAAACTTAACTGGACCATAATAGTAACAGCAGTTACTATCATGATTGAAATAATAGTAACAGCAACTACTTTGGCAATTCCATTCCTTCCAACAAAGCAAAGAGGCTCTTGCATGTACCCCAGAACATCAATTGAGACTAAAGAAAATTGGTTATTCAAAAAGCATACTTTCCCCAATCAACTAGTCCAACGCAAGCCCCAAATTATACTGCACAGAAGATTTCACCTACCGACATACTGCACGTAGGACAGCATGCAAATTACTTTATTCACCAATAGAAATTGAGAGCTGAATTCAATATGTTTACTATCAAGTAACCAGCATAAGCTAATCCAAAAGCCACGAGATAAGATGCCATCTAAATATGCATTGCAATGGTTCAATTTTGCTACCTAGGAGAATCGGCCTACTATAATTTCAAAAACAAGCAACATAAGAGGAAACCATCTTTTTAACATACTGAAACAACAATGACTTCCTTAAAGAGCATAAAGACTAAGTGTCCATTTTGACATTAAAGTTGAAAATAATATTGAGATCAATCTTTTAGGTAATATTCAAAAAGTAGTTTGGACTTGCTAATTGGTTTTAGACAAAACATACATGGGTATAGAACCAAGCAGGCAAAGATAAGAAAGAACACACTCCATGCCCAACATATCACTACATATATATATATATATATATATATATAAATTTCACACACGTTCTCGGAATACTCATGATAGGATTGAATTCAGGAAAGCATAAAGGTGCTTGAAAAAATGAGGTATTGCATTACCTATTATGGGTATCAACGAAGACAAAAAGAATAGAACAATCAAAAGAGGGACATGAATCTAAATAGTTCACATTCCAATGGATAAGTGAGCATTTGGTGGAGGGTCAATGTTTCTCATTAATTAGTGTATAAACTCATAGAAAGAGCAAAATATGACATCCTGACTTGGCAAAACGACTCCAAAGAAGCTGATAGAACAAAACTCTTGGCTAATTTCTAGGATGACAGACTAGTTAAAGTAAGCATGCTCGTTTAACTAAAATCCTAAGATAGATGACCCCCTAGGAAGCTCCTATTTCACCTACGGTACAAATCCATACGGGTCTTGCTCATCTAATATGGGATGAAGTTGTTTGATTCAAGGTGGACAATTTTTCTAGTGGTTAGAGTCGGGGCGTAACATTTTCGTATCAGAGCCGGATCCCTCCGGTAGATGTATGATTCGAAGACGAACCGCGCAAAAACGGGTGGTCCTGTTAAATCCCAACCCGACAAAGCAATCATAAGAGAGCGGATAGAATATAACTCCTTAGTAGCTTTTAAGATGGTGGACTAGTTAAAGTAATGGAATGCAGGACACAGAAATAAATCGAATCATATATCGATTGAAAAGATATAAACTACTTATCAAAGATGTCTTTTGGTAGAATCGAATTATTTCTCTAGTGGTTAGAGTTAGGCCGTGACACAAAACTAGTCCATTTATGTATGCATTTGTACATAAATGTCTAAATAAAAGTTAGGATAGCACCAACCAAGTTGTGGTTGAAACTATGAGGTAAAAAAAAAAAATCTAGCGGATCCAAGAATCTTTTTTGTTATAACTGTCCACTAGTAAAAATGTATACATAACATCTGTTTCCACTGATTTTGTTTAAGATGGCTTATGAGCAAATGCTGTTACTTTACTTTATGTAATCCTATTGCTCCAAACACAGTTATGAACACCATAACAAAACTTGTGATTAAACCAATATAGACTCCAAAGAACATAGTGGACCTCAACCAGGATCAGCAAAACAACCTAGCAGCAATGGAAAACATCATCAAAGTAAATAAATAGTTACATGAACATACATACATGCATCCATACAAACATTAAAGCTTTATGCTGTAATGATGGTCTTAAAACTTAAAGCATATTCCTTTCTCCCTAACTTCAAACACACACAAAAAAAAAATAACAATAATAATAAAAATAAAATAAAACATAAAACAAATTTGTATTTCTCGTGAAACAAACAAGGAAATATTATCTCATTCAAAAGAATTGCCTTCTGTTAACAGCCCAGTAGTGGGGTATAAATATTAACATAATAGTATCTATGAAATTGAACAAAAACAGAAACATCAAAAGTTTCCTTAATATGAATCAGCATCCCTGCACTGAGATAAAAATTTTCGAACAAGTCTACCAAGCACCAAAAAATCTTATATTTATTATCAGCAGTTATAAATCACCAAAAGAATGCATTCGAACATTTTCCAGAAAATTACTTGCTATCCAAACGGAACCTTAAATAAAATGAAAAATAGCAACAATCTTCAAGCAAGATTTTTTGATTGAATTCTGTCGGGCACGAGTTCTTTACTTTCCTGTTCCATGTAAAGAAAGAATCTTTTCCTGCGAACCCGTATGGGTGCAGAAATAGCATACAATACATTAAGTACTAATTAAAAGATCTAATAATTAGATCTATTAATGCCAAATAATATCAGACCAATGAATGCTCAAAATCCAATAATTAAAGCTGTCGTTTACTAGAAATAAATCAAAATCATTTCATTTTTCAGCTACAGATATAATCCACAGCTTCATCACAAAAACTAAATACATAAATAAATCCCAACCTGAGATCTGAATAATAACCAGAGATACAACGCAAGATCCATGCAACCCTTCACCGCGGTCTCCGATTCAGTTGATGCAAGGCGGGATCCAATTCGCTTCCATCCATCTCAACTAATCACATCTCGCCATTTGGCATTGATTAAGTACATACTGTGCACACAAGAACACACAAGCGAAGCCAATCAGTTCCCGACCTGCACCAAGCGAATTAGAGACCGCCGGTAACAGAATCAACTCCTCCCCTCTCTCTCCCTCTCCATTTCTTTCTCTCTCTTCCAGATATAGATGTTGAATAAAGATAGATAGAAAGAGAACGTATATAGATACACATCACACCTACCCTATCAGGGTTGAGACTGATGGTTATTTATAAAGGGCACAGACGAACAGGATTGTGACACCTAGGCGTGCACCGACTACGGTTATCGAACGATCCACACTAGATTTTAAGACAGCAGCTACTGGTTTTCGAAAAAGAAAGAAGGGAAGATGCTTAACAAGTAGGCATGGATTTTTATGGAAATTACGATGTAACCAGTGGAGCTACAGTGAATGCACGTGCGCGTGATCTGCAGCTGCAACGTGTAGTAAGGAGGTCGAATTTTTTTAAATGCGTGTGGTTATACGCATGCCGTCAGACTTGCGCTTGTTGCTATGATTTCGAATTTTGAATATCTTTTTAACATTTTCCCTTTTTTTTTTTTTTACCTTGGACGAAGAAAATTAATTTTTTATTTTCTTTCTCCCACTATTTTTCTTCTTTAAAATTTTTTTAAAAATGAGAATGACGTGAGGATAGGTCTTTTGTCAAAAGTTTATATATATATATATTAGCTGAATTTTGTAATTTTGAAAAGTGTATTTAACTATAATAAAGAATTACCAAAAATTATTTTTAATGATCGATTTTTTTCGACGGGTGAAGAGAAATAATCGAATGTTGACACATTTGAAGTTTTAATTAAAAAAATCCAAATTGTTCTTATACAAATTTATGTTTTGATTCTTTTATATTTTAATAAAAAAATTTTATTTTATGAAATTTTATGCATCGATTCTTTTTATAGAATTTTAACAGAACGAGTGGCAGACAGGTAGGCAAACTTCACTCCTGCATTACTTTGGGATTTATAAATGGTTTAATTACCATTTTGTCCTCATAATCTACTAAAATTTACAATTTAGGACTTTTATTTTAAAGAAATCATATAATGGTCTTTGTATTTTTTTTTTTTTAATTCAACTAACTAGTTATCTATGTTCTAATTTTACCTTTTTTGGTTAACTTAAAAAAAAACACTTTTTTTTTCATTTTAATATTACTGTTGATAAAAAATCTAATTTTATCTAATAATTTAATTTAAACAAAAGGTACAATTAAAAAGTCTAACCACGGTCAGGCCAGTTACTAGTCAATTGCATAATTGTCACGTATATTCTATTTTCCATTTCCAACCTGCATAGCAATATATAAAAAAAAGCTATGGTTAATGTAAGGATTATATAATTTAAAAATAATAAAATAGAGGAATTATTTTTAACAATAATAATAAATTCTAAGTTAATGTAATCTATTTAAAATAATGTCCTGAATTGATTTTTTAAATACAAGTCCCTGCTTTTGAAAGTTATAGGGACTAAATATTAATATAATAAATTGGACGGTGGAAAGTGGGAACTGTCGAAGCCCCTGCTTTTGAAAGTTATGCCCTTTGAACCTAATGTGCAAAAAAGGAAACAATATTATTTTATTTTCTAAAGGATTTTCTCCAAAAATATCTGGAGAGCAGTTGACTTGACTAGCCTGCACAGAGCATTCCAGAAGCCAAAGAACTCAAAAAGGAAAATAAGACACATAAAGAAATGGGAAAGAAAAGAGTTTGGAAAACATTCAGTTGGCAGCCGCAATTCTCAGTTTCATTTCACTATCTAATCTCACCACAAAATGTTTCATTCAAATTGAATATCAAACTAAGTGGCTTCCATCCTTCAAATTTTAAACAGGAAAAAAGAAAACAAATATTACAGGGAAAAAAAAAGTGCAAATCTTGAGAACTAGTAAAATTAATTTCTTGTCAAGTTCTAGAACAGGGCAGGTGGTTTTACGTATCTAATTGTTTGAAAAGCTACTTTGCCTTTTTAAGGAGGTTAGAGGTTCCAAACTCTGTATCATCCCTGATGAAACTCCACCAAATGTAGGTAAGAGGGATGGTGGTGGCATGCCAGAGAGCATGAGCATCCAAAAATCCTTTATATGGAGGAAAATCGTAGATTTCAAGGAGCATTGCAAGGCCACCTCCCACGACGACAACCCACAACTTCCAGCGAGAAGGATGGTGGCTGACACCAGCCCAAATTGCCCAAATGAGAAGCTGAGCCACTGCCATGATGACACAAACTATCATGTTCCACCCTGTAAAATATTCACAATCATGTCAGTCCGTGTGCGCTAACTATTTACATCATACAGATAAGAAAAATTAGAAATCACATTGGCATATCTCTGTCTCTCTCTTCACAGCATTAATTCCTAATGCCTTGAGTAACAGAACAGATGTGGTCAAGCAAATCATAAGATGGAATGTCATCTCCAGCAATCTTTTATTGGAAGAAATTTGACTGGTCAGATGTTATGTTCTAGAGATGAGAAAACTAGCATAACAGGTGGAAGCTATTTTTCAAAAAATTTTAAATACATCAGAATGTATCTTATTCATTAATCTTCGAACAAGAATATGTGAAAGTACAAGAGTACAGATAAAATACCATAGTCTAGCTTATAGAAATTGAGGAACAGTATATGAGTTGTCACAAATGCAAGCAGTGGAGCAGCAACCATGACCCTTGCTGCTTCAACCCTAACATCAAAACTTCTTAGCACAGCAAGAATGAGTGAGTAACCCAGCAATGCCACTGCTGAGGAGTAATCCAACTTCTCTGTCAGGTCCACATCTCTGCAGGTTGAAGTACAAAATAAAGAAAAGAAATACAAAAAATTTGCCGTAAACCTATCACTTTATTTGTGTGATGAAAACAAAAAGTAAACTTGTATGCCATCAAAGTATGAAGCCATAATCTATTTAAATTGTAGAAGTCCCAGGAGTCAAGGCATTAACAACAAATAATCAGCCACCTCATGCAAAATGTGGTAAAGATTAAATTTCCATCACGTGCATCCAACCTCCTTGGAATTAAATCTGTATGATGGCATTGAATATACAAATTCTATTATTGTATCAATCTTAAAAGCAAGAAATATATCAAAATATTTATTTAAATATAATGCAAAACAGATACACAGCAAGAAATTACAACAATTGCTGAAAAGTAAAAATATGTGGATTTATTTGGCTAGCATGTTATTGTTACTCCAACTTGGTTACCTTAAACAAGCAAAGCACAGTTATGCTTGAAGTTTTATAAGTAGCATCTAAATTCTAGATTTCATTATAGGAAAAAAGCTATAGAATTTCACATTCTGCAAAAGCACTCAGATGTCCTGAACTGAAACACAGTATCACCAACTCATCCTTAAGCAATAACAGAAGATTACCGGCTATGGAAAACAGCACTCCAGAACCAGGAGTTCATTGATAAGAGCCCATAGATATGCCACAAAGTGGCATATTCATAATATGCCTTCTTATCTTGCTTCAGAGGCAGTTTATAGTACAGCAGAATGAAAAAGGATAGCCAACCATGGAAATGCATTGCAAGGTTCAGTGCAGAGAAAGCAACAGAGACAGGCTCCTGCACATAAAGAATAAGTCAGGATGCATACTCTAGGAGACTATGATAAGATCTAAATCAAATTCAAAAATAAAATAAAATAACACTAAGCATAAATTTACTGAAAAGCAAACCTGAATTCCATACACACGCTTAAAGGGCCATTTACCATGGTATTTGACAGGACCATGACCTAATGCTTCTCTTTCCTTTTCTCTATCTAGCATACAATGGTAACGACAATCACTTTCACAATCCCATTGTTTCCACTGTAAATAAAGAGGTTCTTGCATGTACCATGGACCATCAATTGAGACACCATCTGAAGAAAATTTGCAGTGTGGAAAACATCTTTGTCCCACACATCCTGTTTTTTCACATTGTTCAACACATGACCTAAATTCCATAACAGAAAAAAGATACATCAACTATCCACCCAAATCTCCGAGTGCTAGGAAATTTCAACTAGGCTAGACAAAAGAAAAATTAATTAATACCACAGCAGATGCAAAGAAGAGAATTCAAGATGATCCAAAAATGGACCCATAATTAGTTAATAAACGCAAGAAATTTAAAACAAAGACGCCACAAAAACATACCATCTGTAAGTAAATTGTGATTGTTTAAACATATACCCAATGGAAGCGTTAAGTAAGAAGAATACGAGAATTAACCAACAATTACTCCTTGAAGAGCACCAAGAGGCACGTGGCTGTGGAAACTACTAGGCAAATATGTGGAAAAAATAATTGCTTCACAGCACATTCACCATCGTATACAATTTATTTTCCATGTACATGCTTTCCCTCAATATGTCCAAAAAGATGAGAAAAATATAGTATGCATATCTGAAGAGTGAGATATGTCATTAATTAGACACATCAATTGAAGCACAGATAGAAGAGTAAACAAAAGAAGGGCACTGTGCATATCTTGCATGTACTTCTACAAGCCTTCATAAAGAAAACAGTGAAGAGAATAATAAATAACTACCATTATATGGATGCAGGTATCATTTTGACTAAAATCCTCAGCTTCTAAGAAAATAATGAGGTTTCACTGATTTCCTTCAGGATGAATTAGGAGGAGCATTGAAAAAAAAAAAACAAAAAACCTGGCAATAATGAATGCCTTTGCACAAGAACCAATGCAAGACCTTGCATTTATTTTACAGCTATGAAACTCAATAATGATTGATTGTAATTTGTAAAGCCAATGAAGTTATAACACTGACTTCATAATAAAATTACTCAAAAAGGTTACCTGTAAACTGGATCAGCATCCCCAATGCTGGCATCTAAAACTTGAACAAGACATGAAAGCACTAGAAAGAAACTGATCCAATTTCGATCTACCATCTGATTAGAATGACAAAAAAAATTGAAATCTAGAAAATTTGCTGTGATAAAAAGCAATCTTCAAGTTAAGAAGCTTAATATAACGACTTTCAAATATCCTGCATCCTTTATAATTCTTTTTTTTTCTAAAAAAAAGAATAAAAAGAAGAAAAAAAGGGGTTGAATGTTCTCATATGATATCTTTTGTTCTTTAATTTATCACCTACTCTAAAAATTTCGTGCATCTTATTAATCATTGAAAATGCTCTAGGATCACACCCCCACATACATTTCCCCTGATCTCAAACAGAAATTCATTTAAACGACCAACTTGTTTCTGCTTCATCACCTTACATTTAAACCATATTATAGATCCCTGCGATTCAAGACGCAGACCACAATGAAAATATCCCCTTGGCATACGTCCCCCTTGGTAAAAATTCCCAGTTTCTTAAGTGAATTTATTCTAACAGATGGACTTGTTCACTCAAGTGACACAAAAGTCGCAGCTTCTACATTCAATTTCTAATAGACATCCGAAAGTCCACTTCTTAAATAGGGAAAAAAATTAAAATTTAAAGGTTTTTTTTTTTTTAAAAAAAATCTAAAGATTTCCCATTACTTAATCTCCCGTTGATTTATGTTGAGAAGAAAAGTGTAAGCATGTATGTAGTCGGACAAAGCTACATATTCGATTAACAAGTAAAGCAAAGTTTGTTATATAACAGATCATCATGCAATTTGAGAATACTGCAAGGATTCAAATGGCACTTCTTATTTGAAGTAAGAAGAGCTAAGATTTTCAATTTGACAACTAAAAAAAAAAAGATTGCATGAGCTAAAGGAAAAAAAAAATGAAAAGAGTATGAAAATGGGTGTCATACCTTTTCAGTTGACGATGAACCAGCGGTGGCGAATCCTTTTCTTGCTATTTCTACTGTGAATGAGATGATTCAAATGGAAAATACAAATTGAATCTTGAAACGTGGGGGCAGAGCCATATAAGACTGGAGAGTGATTTTTTTTTTTTCTTTGTTTTAATTTTTTGTCAGGAAGAGAGAGAATTCCAGCGCAAAAGTATGGATTATTTTTGGGCTGGAAGGCCCAGGTCCAACTGTCAAAACTTTAGCTAAACCAGGCCACTTATCAGATTTCGAACAACGTCTGGCCCAATAGTATCTCTTCTAATTTGAAATTCCGAACAGCAAACTGTCATGTCGGGTAAAGACGACAGCATTTCGGATTTTCCAAAACGACATGTCGGCCGACATATTGTAATGGATCATCATTATACGCTGATTAATTTCGATAATCTAGCAACTCTTCTAATTTGAAGCTCAGATATTGCAATGGATTAATACACGTGGCAGGTAATTAATAAATCTAAATATGATCAGCCAAAAGGTTGGTTTCATTTAATTTATTGATATATTATTGTTATTTTATTTATAGACTCATGAATGATTATATGTTTGGTGAGAAACAAAAATTCCTCTTCTGGTATTTATTTATTTCGTTTAAAGTCAACTTAAGAGGAGCAAATTCAATTGGATGATGTAAGCCAACATTTGACTATAAAATTAAAAACAGACTAGTATAAAATAATTACAAAAAACAAATTGATTACGTTAGAAGGTAGCACCTTTACTTGACTAGGTGGAACTGAAAGGTGATACGATGAGGCAACAACAGCTACCTTTGACACCGCCCTAGATACTGTGGATAGGTGGATTAGGCTGAAGATTTGCTTGACCAAACTTTCCCCGGCCAATAGAATTACATTCTAAGTCATTTGGCATTTTTTTTTTATATTAAGCAGATTTAATCCTTGTCGCATTCAAAAAAGTACATTTTCTGGAAATTAAACTTGTGTTTTCATTCTTACGAAGATTGAGATTGTTTATCCATCAGTTTGTGAATCTAGGCTTTATTTGAAAAAGAGAGGAAAAAATAGTAAAGAAAGGAAAATAATGAAATGTATTTCACATTAAATATATTTATATGAACAAGATTACAAGACGTTAAATGAATACAGTTAAATGAATACTGATATTGTTGAAAATTCTCTGTCCTGGGGACAGAATCATTTTTGGATCAAACAAAGCTTTCCTCTGCTCAAAAGTTGTCCATTTGGAAGCAAAATGTGTAATCCACTCTTCTTTAGTATCATAATTAGGAAGATACTGCTTGATCTTAATACCAGCTTTATCGCAGAAATCCAATATTGCTTTGTTTTGATTCTCATAAACCTGCCAATCATTTACTCCACTTGTATACAAAATTGCTACAGTATAGAAAATATCTTCATCTGGTATAGCAGCAGACATCCTATCATCCCACCTGCAATTTAATTAAAAAAAAAAAAAAACAATCAATACCCATTAATTCTTGATCGAATGTCTATTTTGTAGTGTTTTATATATATATATATATTAAGAGTGCAATTACTTGTCACGAAGCAAGGGGTAGAAAAGGACGGGTCCTGTGGTGATATTTTGTTTAAGAATAATGTCTCGAAAGACAGCATAATTAAAGTCTGAGACACCAGATTTTGGTATAAAGAGATTTAGCCATGGATGTGATTCATTCTTCTGCACTGTAATTTGAACTCTAGTTAAAAACTCTATATAGGAAACATCTATTCCATAGCTATACTCAGGAACAGCTTGAAGTCCTTCCATAAACCGCTTCAATTCCTGCAAGAAAAATAGAATAACATATAATAATTACATGACTCTTAAAATTAGCAGATGGTATTAAAGGTGATTAGTTTTAACAAACCTTTTCTATAGATCCTTTGCTGGTGTTGTCATAGCTGAGTGCTAGCTCTAGACTGTAAATGATGCCATATTTTTTTATTAGGGAAGCAATGTTAGAAATATCAGCTGGTGGGAAGAAGAAGGTTCTCCAAGTATTAGGAGTCCCATTATCTAATAAAATTCCACCTTCCAAGTAAGTGATATTATTTCCTTGTTTTTTTCCGTGGAGCGAAATAAAATATTCTTGGGCTTCTGTAAAATCTGTGAAATTGCTGTAAAGTATTTGTACCCATGCAACCTGAAAAAATAAGAAACATATAATCTAACGGTGTTATAACTTTAAAACTTTTTAAATATTTTTAGAGGTATAATTATGGTTTTAAGTGCAAGAATCCGGCACTGGTTTAAGGGTCATATCCTGCTTTGTATCCTATTAATACTATGTTTTAGGGAAGCTCAAGCTGCGGAATGGGTAGAGGGCATATGTCATGATTTTGCGCGTTGCGGAAAGAGTGATGATAGTGTTTTAAGGCCGACCATTTCTTTTCGGCCCTTTTCTGATTTTGACTTCTTAGACATTTTATTTTTAGTTTGACTTTTTTTTTTTTGGTATTTAAAAATTTTGCCCATAAAGAGCCTTTTACACTCAATTAATAACTGAAACATGTTTTAGAAATTATTTATTGAATTGGTGGTTGAGAAGACAATAGTTGTCTCTTTATTTATGTTTCTGTTTTGTATTACTTCATTTTATTAGTTTAACCTTCTATTATATAATTTTAAATCAAGGATTTCAACAGAATTACAATTTAATTAAAAGGTTTAACAAATACTAATCCTCAATGTTTTGAAATTATCATTTTTTTACATGAATTTCTCCCGGAAGAATCCTAAAAAAAATTAATTAGTTAATGCAATGCATGCCTTTTGCAAAATAAGGTCACATATCCTTAATTCCTAATATTATATTTTAAATTGTAGGTCAACCCATCAGTCTAGTGGAGAATAAAAAATAAAAAAAAAAGGAAAACGGGATGATTTTGCTTTGTGCTTACCCTTTTGAGAGCGGGGCCTAAAGCGATCCTTGCTCTGGTTATAATTCCAAATTGACCGAAACCGCCCAAAACAGCATAGAACAGCTCTGAATTGTTATTTGCGGAGCAGGTAATGAGCTCTCCTTTACCTAAAACAAGCAAATTTAATTTAATCACTCTTATTAAGAGCCAGCAAGAAAATCGAACTTGACATTTTATGATCTTCGAGCCATCAAAACGTAGGCCTTAAGAACCATAAACCATGAGTG
Source organism: Jatropha podagrica (assembly GCA_947857235.1). Taxonomy (NCBI): domain Eukaryota; kingdom Viridiplantae; phylum Streptophyta; class Magnoliopsida; order Malpighiales; family Euphorbiaceae; genus Jatropha; species Jatropha podagrica. The sequence goes on from CANUEP010095502.1 coordinate 16,114, forward strand.
GCAAAATAAAAAGAAGAAGAAGAGGAGGAGGTAACAAATAACAATAATCCATTCTGGCTGTGAAAATATGAATGGAACTGAAATGAGGAATGGAGTAAATAGCAATACCAGTAACAACATCCATTTCATAAACGTTGGTAATCTGTGGACCATAACGAAAAGCTTGACCACTGATTCCAGCATTAGAAAGAGTCCCACCAACGCTTAGGTACAAAAAGTCAGTCCAAGAAACAGGCGCAACTCCTTCTTTTATTGTTGCATTTAACACATCAATCCACAGTTGCTCTCCTCCAACATCAGCAAACAAGCTCTGTTTATTAATACTAATCCCCTTCCCAATATCCCTTAAACCTTTCATATCCACTACCACTCCGTTGTAAGCCATATCCTGTCCACGGGTACAATGGCCATTCCCTCTAGCTGAAATTCCAAAAGGGACGGAACATCTGAACGAGGCGTTTGCAAGACTCCATATGTCTTGTACGGACGTTGGGTAAAGAACAGCAGCCGGTTTGTCATGAACTATATTTCCATAATCAGTAGAGACTGATTCTATGGCGGCAGGATCCACCTGAAGCCTATTTGATAGCTCAGGTGGCGTAGGACACGTATTAATAATTAAGGTTTCTGATATCCTTAAATTTGGAAATAAATTGGTTATCATGAATACGATAGCAAGAAAATTTCTTGGAGATGGAGAATTCATAGCCATTGTCATGTTTGTGAAGATCGATGCAGAGTAAATAGAGATTATAAGGGTTTTGTTTGTTGTTAAGAATGGAGAGGAAACCAAGGGGTGAGGATGTATATATATGTAGAAGGAATTTGTAAGCCTGCATGAAATTAAAGTAATTAATTATAAATGAGGATGATAGGTTACTGGTTTTGCAAGAAACAAATCTTTAGGGTCGGCTTATTCTTGTTTTTGTATTCATCATATAGAAAGAGTCGGTTTTACAGTCATTTTTTTTTAATTTTTTGGTGGTCATCTTGATGATGAAGATACCTAATTACCTGGAGCTCTACTGGTTTTCTTTTTGGCCGTTTGATCTTGTGGGTCAATTAATATATAAATCTGATTGATTTGATGTTGTGATCTTGTAATAAATTTTTTTTTTCTTTCCACTTAAATTAAATATTACTGAAGTTTTGTATCAATTTATGATTGGAAAGGCTTACCTATGCCGTGTACCAATTAATTTCACTTATTTATCTATTTAGGGTTTAATATATTAATTACTAACTCCTCACTTATGACGTGTTTTGGTTGGTTTTTTCACTTATGCAAGATGTAAGAGGTCTTAAGTTTAAGTCCCTTTTACCAAAATGTTTTCGCCAATTTGACGAGTCTAGAAAAAATTATCTTTTATTGTATAACCCGCGGTCTTATTTTGATCCATCCAATGAAAAAAAAAAAATAATAACAATCCAACTTAACAGTCATCATAAACTAATTGAAGTAATAGTTGAAAATTCTCTGTCCTGGTGACAGAATATTTTTTGGATCAAACAAAGCTTTCCTCTGCTTGAAAGTTGCCCATTGGGAGCCAAAATGTGTAATCCACTCATTTTTAGTTGCATAATTAGGAAGATACTGATTCACCTCAATACCGGCCTTATCACAGAACTCCATTATTGCTTTGTTTTGATCCTCGTAAACCTGCCAATCATTAACCCCAGTTGTATACAAAATTCCAGCTGCGTAGAAAATATCTTCATCTGGTACGACTGCAGACATTCTATCATCCCATCTGCAAGTTAATTAAAAAATTCAATCATTTACCATTCATCCCAATATAATCCATCTCCCACAGAAACGAAATAAAAAAAACGGATATGCAGAAATGTCTTCAGAACATGAAAAACGTCCAGGATTAGAAATTTCAGTGTATCATAGAATATAATTAAGGAATCAAAAAATATTTTTCTTTCGTTCATGATATATCAAAAAGTTACGTTATTACTATCAGTAACCAAATATTGGAGTGCTTACTTGTCACGGAGCATGGGGTAGAAAAGGACAGGTCCCGTGGTGATATTTTGTTTAAGAACAATGTCTCTAAAGACACCAGAATTGAAGTCTGAGATACCAGATTTTGGTATGAAGAGATTTATCCAGGGATGTGATTCATTTTTCTGCACTGTAACTTGAACTCTAGTTAAAAAGTCTACGTAGGAGACATTTTTAGCATAGCTATACTCAGGAACATTGTAAAGCCCTTCCATAAGCCGCTGCAATTCCTGCAATTCCATATACCATGATGTAATCAATGACTATTAATTAGCACATATGATGATCCTATGGTGGCGGCTACGTAAGTCAGTTTGATTAATTTTGACGAACCTTATCTGCAGATGATCCTATGTTGGCGGCTACTTCTACACTGTAAATGATGCCATGCTTCTTAATCAGGGAAGTAATTTTAGGGATATCGGCGGGTGGGAAAAAGAAATTTCTCCAATTATTAGGAGTCCCATTGTCAAACAAAAGTCCACCTTCCAAGTAACTGATTTCATTTGTCCCCTGTTCTTTTTCACTGAGCTGTGAAATATAATATTCTTCGGCATCGATAAAATCAGAGAAATTGCTGTAAAGTATTTGTGTCCACCTAACCTGAAATATATATATATATAAGTCCAAACGCAGTAAGGCAAGTTGTTACAGTAAACTTCAGAACCAAAAGGCTTTGTGCTTACCCTACTGATAGCGGTGTCTAAAGCAATCCTTGCTCTGGTTATAATTCCAAATTGGCCAAGACCACCCAAAACAGCGTAGAACAGCTCCGAATTGTTATATCTGGAGCAGGTCAAGAGCTCTCCTTTTCCTAGAAGGAGCAAATTTAATCATCCTCAAACATCTAATTACTCTTATTAAAAGCCAATCAAAGTAGATCATAAACTGGATATTTTATGATTCTCAAGCCACCAAAATGCATAGCAAAATAATAATAATAATGATAATAATACCAGTAACAACATCCATTTCATAAACGTTGGAAATCTGAGGACCATAACGAAAGGCTTGACCACTGATTCCTGCATTAGAAAGAGTGCCACCGACACTTAGCTTCAAATAGTCCGTCCATGAAACAGCCGAAACTCCTTCTTTTACAGTTGCATTTAACACATCAATCCATAGTTGCTCTCCTCCAACATCAGCAAACCACCTCTCTTTATCAATACTAATCCCCTTCCCACTATCCCTTAAACCTTTCATGTCCACCACCACTCCGTTGTAAGCCATGTCCTGTCCATGTGTAGAATGGCCATTGCCTCTTACAGAAATTCCAAAAGGAACGCCACACATAAAGGAAGCTTTTACAAGACTCGAAATGTCTTGTACGGACGTTGGGTAAAGAACAGCTGCCGGTTTGTTGTGAACTATGTTTCCATAATCAGTAGAGACTGATTCTATGGAAGCAGCATCCACATGAAGCTTATCTGATAATTCAGGTGGGATTGGACATGAATTTATCAAAGTTTCTGATTTTACGAGATCGGGAAATAAATTGGTTGCCATGAATAAGAGAAAAAGAAAATTTATCGGGAATGGAGAATTCATGGCCATTGTATATACAGTGAAAAAAGAGAGAAAGGTTTTGTTTGTTGTTAGAGTGGAGAGGGAAGGAAGAGGGTGCTGGTGTATATATAAGGAAGGATATGAAAGTGTTTGAGGATTTGAAATGCCTTTCTCCGTATTGATGTACAAGACCCTTTAAATAGGGTCATTGCTAAAACAGAATAAGGAAAGGAATCATTGCTAAAACAAAATATGGAAAGAAATTACAGAGATTAATTACAGAAAATTAATTGTAATCTGTTCCTAAATCAGAGGAATGATCTGTGGAGATATCATCGGCTAAGAGTATAACGCTTATCTATGCATGTACAGATAATTTAATGAAAACATACCATATATGAGGATATTGTTTGAAATTGAATTACATAACCTGAAACTGAAATTTAACGTCACTGCATGGAATTTCTAGTTGGAAAATAAACGAGAGTTATAGGATTTGTCTTTTCATTCGTTATATATAGAAGGCCAAATCTGATTCCCTTAATGTGTCAATTGATAGAATGTTTAAAGATTTTTTGAAAAGAATTTAGATTCTTTCTATTTCTATTGAAGTTATATTCTCTTACAAGTCTTCATATATAAAATATTAATTCCATATTTTAAGAAACAATTATATATGTAATTTTAAAACATTCCATGATTTTTAGGGCCAATTGAAGATTCATGACATTTGATTTTCTTACATACATGATTTCAAGTACCAATTGACTTCGTCCAAAATAAAATTTTGAGGATGCAAAATATAATTCTTTATAAAGAATTCTTTTGACCTAGTTTCACCCCATGGATATGCTATTGGTAGAAAAACAAAGTTATAAATGTAAAATAAATCATAAGAGTTGCTATCTTCTATTTGTGGATTATAACTCAGTCCACAATGTAAGCTGGACGTATACGGAGAGCTTTCGAGTTCAATCCCTGCTAAATGCACAGAGAGGGACAAAAAGTTTTAACTATAATTACCTATGATCCTAAGGAAAAAATTTGTTATCTCCCGAATTGAAAATGCATGCCATTTCATTTTTTACATCAAAAAAATAAATTGAAGTCCCAACATGACTTCTAATAGATTTAGAAAAACGAAACTGCTTTGTTAAGTAGGAAGATTAAATATTGAGAATTCATATATAAAGGATGATATGTGTTCAATAGGTTAAAATGTGAGATTGCTAATACTATCACAAAATTTATAAAAATTATTCAAAATTTTATTTGAAATAACTCACTAAATATGCAAATTAAGCATGCAAATATTCCATTTCTCCATTCATGAAATAAATTAATTTATTTGATACACTATATGTAATCAAAACAGGCTAATTAATCAATTTCCATGAACGTTCAGAAGGGAAAAAAAAAAAAAAAGGCATGCTTTATATAGATCACATTAGCTATCAGTACCTCCATAGTTAATGTTTCATGGTAAGTGAATGTCTAATTTATATAGGACTATATTATAACATATATTTACAACAGAGAAGGATCAAAAGCAAACTCCACGACTGATCGAAGCTCATCCCAATCACCATAAGTGAACAACTCATTCTCATAAGAACTTGAAATGGTCGACGATGAAGCCATTGATGGAGGGTGATGATAATGTTGATGAAGATGAGGTATAGAGCTAAGCTGGTCTACATGAAACTGTTTTCTCTCATTAAAAACAGGCTTCTTTTCACTATATTGAATAATATCAGGAGCACCGAAGCTCAGGTAATTTTCTCTGCTATTTGAATTCGCACTGCATGTTTTTGAGCTAGTGTCAATGGCTGTTTGACGTTTGTTAGATAATTCTCTCCAGTCCGGTGTATATTTCCTGTGCGACACATTTCTCTTGAAGATCCTACAAAGTGTCCATACTTCCTGTAATTTCATCAAATTAGTATATAGGTGAATTTTATTTGGATTTATTAATCCGACTCTAGCTAATTTGAATTAAATGACTTTTCTTACAGCTTCTTGAGTAGAGGTTTTGGCATTGGCAAGATTTGTAGAGTTATAAGTATCATTGGTAGGAAGACGAAACTCATGCATCATCCAATCGGTTTTGGTGCCTTTCCCAGCACTTCCACGGTAGTAGACTAATGTTTTCTTGAGTCCAATGCAGTCTCGGGCTTCTCCTACATGTGAGTAGACAGGCTTGTCGATGCCGGTTGCTTTCCAGAATCCAGACCCAGTTACCCTATTTGGTCTTATGCTGTTTCTATATTTTCTCCCTCTTTTGCAAAAGAAGTATCCTTCTTTGTCTCCAACACTGCTAGGCTCTGTATCATTTTATTAATAAATATCATTAAATTAGAGGGATTAATTTAATTTTTTCAGGAAGCAACTAAAAGTTAAAGGTTGCATTTGTTTATCATTACACTTTTATCCAAACTAAACTGGATTTATTTAATTTGATATGTAACTAGCTAGAAAAGCTGCGTGAATTAATACAATCGTATACTGTCGCATTATTTTGCAAAAAAAAAAAAAAAACAACTGTTTCATTTATGTACGTAGCAGACTTCAAGTTCAAAGAACCCTAACTTGGTCAAGGAAATACTAATTACAGTTAGTTTAATTTGCACCATAACAAACCATATATATATATATATACGTCATTTAATTGAAAAACTAATTACTTCAAACATTAGTTAAGTCATCTATCTATCTGTTAGGATGTGGTTTTAATTGTATCTTGGGATAAGTGTCATCCTATGTAAGTGTTATAACTCTATTCTCGTTATCTTTTTCTGTATATATACATAGAAAAACTCACTTCGTAACTTCATTAATCAAAACCCTAATATCTTCTTCTTCTTCTTCTAAAGTACTGCTAATTATTAAAATATATATATATATATATATATATATATATATATATATATATATATATATATATATATATATTAATCTCGTATATGCATATGTGGAGAGATGCAAGGGAAAGAGCAGGTTAAAATTGAAAAAAGAAAAAGAAAAAGCAAAGAGAAAGAGAAACAAGAAACGAAAGCATACTTGGAAGATCCCAGGGATCGAATTTGTAGATATCAACCTGTTTGATGAGCTCAATACTGAGTGGTTTCTTGTCAACCTTTCTTCTAAGATAAAACCCTACAAGTTCTTCATCAGTTGGATGGAATCGAAATCCTGGAAGTGCAACTTCTTCTTCATCATCCATATCTTGAGGATTACTGTTATTGTTATTATTATTCATCGTCCGTTCTGATAATTTTTCCTCTGAAAATATTTCTTAGTGCAGTTCTAAAGATGAAAGAAAAGAAAAATGATATATAACAAGTCGTGAGAGGCGGTGGCTGAGGTCAAGTCATGTGTTTGACTCCTTGGTATTAAGGGACCAGAGAGATATTTAGAATAAGGAGAAAGAGTCATTCTCATTAATTTTGTTTACAGGTAGCCATCGGAGACTTTCTCATATACAGAAAATGGGTATTTATTCTATGCAGCGCATGCATTTTTACTTTCGTTTTGTGTTTATAAACGTACCAATGCCAATAATGTTTATATCTTGAATATTTATCACCTCATCTCTAAGTTAAAATGACATTTGATGACCCTTTCTTCTACACTTTTTTTCCCTCTTTTTTAGTTTTCTCTCTTATTGAGGGAGCATTTCTGCTATCGCTTTTGAAATAGTTTAATATTTTGATTATAGTCGAAATATTATTTTTCTTAACATTTAGGTCCTATTTGACAATAACTTTTAAGACTATATAAGTATTTTTATTAAAATTAAAATTATATGTTCGATAATATATAATATTTGTAGTAATTTTCAAAAGTTGATTGACGGTTTCATAAAATGCTAATTCTACTATTGGATAGTGTAAGCATTTTATTACAACAATTATTTTCACATAATAATTATTTTGATATTCGTTATTTCATTCCACAAATCAAACAAAATTTGAAAAAAAAAAATTGATGGAGGTGAAACTAGTGGCAGTAATGCATAGGCATGACTAAATATTAAAATTCAAATCCATTAATTACCATTTTTGCTCTAAAAAGGAAGAAAGCCCTTAATTAATTTACACGTTTTATTTAGAAACAAACCATGACTATGATAATTGGTCATGACCCCAGAAGAAGACTCTATCGTACAAGAGATTGCTACCAAATATATTTATTTAATTACGTGGCAATTATAGCTAATTAAGTAAAAAATATTCTTATATATAACACTTACTTGTATAATTCAAAGTAAAATTGCATTCTAGAATTGGAGAGTGTGCAATATTTGACCAATAATATATTATATAAATATTAATACATAAAAATTGGTGAGTGACGAAGATGTGACATCTATTGTTTAAAAATTACCACCTTTGACTTGCAACAAAAAGGAGACAGTGATGTTTATATATGCATTTTTGTCATGTCTTTGAGTTGCCATTGATGATAATGTGCGTGTGCGTGTGTGTGTATATAGTCCGCTCAATGAAGGGTGGGGATTTTATGCAATTTTGATCATCGAAAGGCTGTTTTAATCTTATTTTTTGCTTGTTTAGATGTGAACTGTGAACAACAATTGGATTCCCGACTTTGAGGACCAAAATACATTTCTCTACTTTGGTCAAACTTTTACGTCTTGTAAGAAAATTAGAAAATTATCAACCCTCTGAAAAGGTTTCATTAGCTACCATTTAGCTCAAGCATTATTATTATTATTATTGTCGTTGTCTTCTTCGTCGTGGTCGCTGCTGGTAGTATATCTTAGACTAAGATTTTTAATTAGGAATTATTTTATTGTATTAGTTTATTTAATCTTTTATTATATGATAGTTTCATTAATTTTTGAAAAAAAAAACTATTAAATTATTAAAATCAATTAGCAATGAGAATATTAAATTACAAATACTGCAGTTAGGGCATAATGACGAACTAATTACATAGGCAATTTTAACTCTTTCTGCTTGTTTATTCTTTTGTAAACATGGGGAACTAAGATTCTTGCATATCAATGTCGCTTTGGGAAAATGTCTTAATGTTAATATGAGATATATCTGTCGTTTCAGATATTTAGGTTTTGTTATAAACAATAAAAAAAAAAAAAAAAAAGCAAGTTGGTTATGTTATTTTTCTAGAAGAATTGAGAAATCATTAATACAAATTAAGGTGCAAATGGTTTCAAACAAGTGCATTCAATGAGTTGAAGAAGTGAAATGTTCAAAGAAAAGAAAAGATAACCATTTTGGTTGAAAATTAAACATTACACCTTATGATTTAATTAATACTGAATTGACTACACCATGCTACCGAGTCATGAATGATTAACCGGCCGAGTCAAACTGCAATTCAGCATTAGTCAATAAACAATCCTTCGAAGGTAAAGATCAAGACCAACTCAATTAAAAATAATTATCTTTTTTTCACAGGCCATAATTCTCTCTATCCAACTTTTTACATCATCGGACACTCAGTTGTTTTATTTTGTTTAGAAATTTTAATGCTAAGAAAATTAGTGAAAACTCTCTGTGATTCGGACAATTCAAATGAAGTGATACGTAGTAAGAGAGAGAGAGAGAGAGAGAGAGAGAGAGAGAGAGAGTTTGGGTTCCTGTCATTGTTGTTTTACTAATTCTTGTAAGAAAGCAACCAATTTCCACTAGCTTGTGCTGACAAAGTGTTAGTGTCAGAAATCGTCTGTTAAATTAAAAGACTTAGCGGCTGAGCGTTTACAAACCAAAGGGTTCCAAAAAGGCTTCTAGTCAAACCATTCACGAAGAATAAGTTTAAAAAGGAAAAAGAAAGAAAGGACAAAGTCAAAGTCCTTAGTCAACAAACCTGAAATTTTTGTACAGTGAAGATTTCAAACCATGGAATTGGTTGGTTGCATCTCAACCAGCCAAAGCCAATACAGTACAGCCCTTTTTGTGTACCTTTGCCTGTACCCTGTCCCTCAATAATTCCAGCTAGGCCCCACTTCATTAATCTTGCATTTTGTGTATTACAAAATAAATTTTTGACCGTTGGATTATTATTCCAATGTCAAATTGATTTCCAACAATTATTCCATTAAATAAATGTGAAAATCACTATACTTCCTTTTCTTTTCTTTGTTGATTATTATTCTGTTCCCAAGAGAATAATCAGTGTTCAAATTAAATTTTTTTTTCTTGGTAAATTTGTAGTATGAATTAAGAAAAAAAAAAAAAAGAACTTTGGTTGAATATTCAGCAAAAGGAAAGCCACAGCTGTTCTTGATTGATGGATAAAGCTTATGGTTTTAAGTTCAATCCACGTGTTTAGTGCAGAACGCCATTTTTCCATGCTTTCGCTCTCTCATTTTCTAATGTAACGACTAAATAACAGAGGAATATGGTACTGAAAGTGTCTATGGTTAATGATTAGGGTTATGTAATATTTTCTTGAAGGGAAGCTTCCATCGTTCTTCCATGCAGCATCGAATTTTTGCTTACCTTATAATGTGCACTTTGAGTCAAGTCTCTCATATCTCTCGTATATCAAATCATCTATATATATAAATATATATATTGAAAACTTAATGAGCAAAATTGATAAAAGCAATTGTGGCGTGGAGAGATCTCACTTTTTTCACTGTTTTACTTATGGATGAATGAGTGGAACAATCAAATTACTGTCTCGTTAGTAAACCACCTAAATATTTGTCTGGTACTGTGTATTGTTGTTTTTTCAAAAGAATGTGAATCAAATATCTAAAACTTCCATAAGATGAAAAAATTCAGTCTTAATGTTGAATCTTTTAATCCATCCCTTCTGATGTTCTGATTAAAAATAAGAAAAAAACAAAATGTAGAAAACAACGTTCAACAAAATTATAAACAATTTAGAATAGTAAAATACCAATCCAAAATTTCTTGGGCCTTGTAAAGGAGATACAACATTCAACTCTATGTATACATACAGGCATAACGGCCCTGAGGAAATTACCGTATTAGGAAACGACAGAACTCGTCGTCGATGTCAGATGTCGGAAACGACGACGTTCAAAAATACAACTTGGATCTGAATCCTGAAGCCAAGTTCTAGTCTTTTACTTGTTCGAACACAATAAATACGATGTTTTTCAAAGATATATATAAAAACTCACCTCGCTAACTACAAGCATTATATGTGACTTCAAGAATACTGAACTTCCTTCATCTCCTTCTCTGCAATAGTCGTTAACTTAGATGCTACAAGTAGCTTGCAAGTATGCTATATGTGAGATTAGGATGTTTGCAAGGTACGAATTACAGATCGGGATTTTAGGAAGGAAAGAATTGGAAATTGGGGATTTGTAGGGAAGGTGAGCTCCAACTCAACTCTGGATACAGAATTCAAAGGATGTTTAATTAACAGTTAACCAACTTTCCGTTGCTGTTATGTCGTTCGACGACATAAAGTGAAATAGCGTGGCGCAGGAAGGAATTATTATTTGGTTAAAAAAAAGAAGAAGGGGTAATTACTATTTTGCGTCTAAGAAGGTTTAGTCAAATATACTACTAAGGACTCTAGTTTTCAAATTTTAATCCCTCAATTATTAGTCCCTCACACTGTTTGGTCCGAACGTTAATTTGTCTGTTAAATAGCTATCAAATGTCTAAATTACCCTAAAGACTAAATCATGTGATAGTCACATGGGTTACTAGCATTCAAATGTGCTATAAATTTTCTCTTGAACTATCAATAATTATAGTTATTAAGGATATTTTTCATGTTCAATAATTAAGTAAATAGGATATATGATTTTTGGAAGCATCTATTTCGAAGACCTGAAGCCATGTATAACACTAACGTAAAGCATTAAAAATAAAGCAAGAAGTTTATTTATTTATTCCAGATTTCGAAATTTGCAAGTGTGGCTCCATTTCACATTTCACCTTGTACATTTCTATGCTCTATATCCCTGCATTTGAGAGGTGAGGCTTATTTATGTATTTCAGATGCCCAAAACTTCGATTTTTTTTATCCGTTTGTCAAATTTTGTAATTATGGCACTCCTTGTATTACATGTTTAACTATTTTGGATCTGGACGTACTTCTTGCCCCACTCGAAGCCATGAGTCCATCTGCAGCTCAGTCTCATCACTCTTCTCATATCTCAATAATATTCCAAACAGAATCTTCCCCTGTTTTTTCAAGGAAATTTGCAGTTGCTAAGAATTGAAATGAAACAGCAAGCTAAGTTTTGAGTGTGACAGTAATGGCTAACCTTCACTCTCCTGTATGCAGCTAAAGTTGCCAAAGGTTCATTTGACCTCAGCACTCGTCCACCTTGATGCACCAAATTGATCATTTGGCAACGATTGCATCCACCCAATGACTGCTAATGGGAAAAACATTGTTAAATGAAGAGAGAGAGAGAGAGAGAGAGAGAGAGAGATTAATGTGAGTGATGGATATTATTCATCTGTCTTTATTTGGTTCTTTCAGTTCCATGCATTTTAGGGACATTCTTGTTAACTTTGTGTTCATCATGTCCATGATTCACTATAATGTAAGCCAATATATGTGGATTATACAAGTATGATCTAGAAAACAGATGATATAGTAAAATGCAAGCAGATCCATAGATTTCATGCTATCATGGTGAAGCTGTTGTTTATGTAGGAAATTAGATGAGAAATAGTCTACCTATATCCAATATCAAATCTGTTAGTCTCCAGTGAGAACTTACTGTAAAAAGCTTGTTCCCAATTTCAAGACTTCGCCATGCATCTTCAGCATAAGGTTCAACCCCAGATACGACAAGGTTGGGCCGAAATCTCATTGGATTTATTTGAATGGATGGTCCACCAGTTCCCTTTTGCTCATCTGAAATTATTAAGAAGGTATTCACATGTACAATTCCAGTAAATAAGCAGACAAATTCCCAAAAATTAAACTACCACATATTTCACATAATAAAATGGTGAACACATAAAGAATGATCACACTCATTCAACAATATGATTGGAACATTGAAGCACGCCCCAGGTCATCAATTCATACATATTTCAACTTTATGGTTTTTTAACGTTAGTATTTAAAAGCATATCTTAATAATCTCGAGTAGAAGCACATTGGAGGAGATACCACCATTAGTGAAAGTGGGGGGAAAGCAAGCTTTAATCCAAATCTAGTTCGAGATCCCTAGATGTATGCTCTTCTAATTTCTTCACCACACCAGGTTTAAGGGCTACCTCTTTAAGTATATCAATCTCAAAAAATGACATGGTTCATTTACTTGTGGAAAATTCTATAATTCATGCTAATAATTGAAAGTACTTGCTGTTTTATGACTTCGAAGGACTAGAACAGTACATACTCAGGTTTAATCTGTGTTTGAGGTCAGATACACTTTCCTCTGATATTAACAAAAACTGGGCTTCATTGGCAAAACTCAATCTGCTATCAACATCTCTGCACATGCTGAAACCTCTATTCTTGTTCCTGCAGGCATAGTCTTTAGGACTAGAACATCGTAATAAAGTGCAGGGACGACCTACGGCATTGCTAAACCATAGATTGACATCATTTTCATAGTGATGTACTTCAAACCTGCCAATCAGCAAATAACCATCAGAAATGCAAATAATCAAAACAATATGCTAGTTATGATAAATGACAAAGATGGGACAGAAAAAAAAAAATATATTTTTAAGAAAAAATATTATACAGAGATTTTAATCAAGAAGGAATGCAGGATTTTAATAAACTAAGAGGAAATAGGTTGAAAACAATTAAAGAGCTTTCTAATGCCTCTGCATATCTACCAAATAAAATCCTCTAAACGAATTGCAAACAGGAGTTGATTAACCTTGAACAAGTTAGGTAAACCTCCTGCCTAGTTTGGTAATGAGCATATAAAATATGTTATTCTGTATTTACTGTCAAACCTCTTGGAATGCAACACAATTTCTTCTTTTGCACCAGTATAAGAATCTATATTTAGGTTGATCTGCAACTTCACCCTACATCGAGGGGACTCGACAAACATTACGCCGTGATTTAGGTCAATAGAAGTTCCGATAAAGCACATTTCAGGAACCTGGAAGAGAAATTCTGCCAAATTAATGCTCCATCATGTGAAAGAAAAATGAAAAATGAAGTTGCTATAGTTTCTTCGTATAGTTCAGAATTTTGGTGTCCAGGTATACTAAATTGAATAGTTATGCAAAGGTAAATCTATGTCAACAGGTAACTCATCTACTTCCTAAACTAAACCAGCACAAGTTTCAAACAATTCTCTCTGCTGTATAGATTAGCAGGCAGTGGACCTAATGAACTAACAATTGCCACACTTTAAACTGCTCACCTCAAAATTCTAGTGCATCAGGAGTCCAATTGAATTAAAGACAAAAAAATTGTTGAACTAGTTAAAGAACAAGATATCTGTTGGCCATCCTGCTCCAGTGCATATAAATCTGGAGCAAGTTACTAACTAGTTCATCTATCTTCCTGTCCAGTAGACCAAAAGCAGCCAGTACATCAAAGGCAAAAGCAATGCAATAACTAAGACATAAAACCACAAATAAAGGTCAATTTCAGGCTTGCATACAAATGATTATTCCATATGCATAATTTATTCACCTTCTTCTGTGTAAGAATTTCACCAGTTAGACTCCGAAGAAGCCATTCACGGTCATGTCGGAAACCTGATAAGTTGGCAGTCAAACAAATTACAATTCAAATTTAGCATCAAAAGTACGGTGCACATGTACTTGATATTAGTTGAACAAGTATGTGCACATGTTGTTCAATTCAATCCACATAAGCTACCAGTACTGCTCAGAGGCCAACTTTCAACGCTGAATCCTCCACATGACTTTATTGGGTAAATAGTAATAGACTTAAGATGATAACCCACAGGTGAGTGTCTTCTTTCATGCCCTGAAATTTTAGTGAAAAGTCAGACGTTAGGCGAAACATACTGAAGCTGACAAAAATTCTAGTTACTAATATTATGTTCTGTTTTTAATTTTCACAGCTCGCGAAAAGTGACAACAGATCTTCTAGTGAGATTTTTTTCATATATCATGAGGTTATGCTAGGTTTTTTCACCTGACATTTCCAAGTTAGGACTTGGGGGTATAGGGTAAGCCTAATGGCTTGGGTTAGATTGCTTGGTTTTGTTAAGTTTTTACTAGCTACTAATAATAAAATTAATGATTTTGCTGATAAAAAAAAAATTCTAGAACCAACAGATAATTCTCCATTTACACCCAAAATTATGTCCAATAAATTAAGTAAAAATACCTTCTCAAAATACAACACCTACCCAAAAAGAGTAAAACCAAAATAATATAAGCTACAAAATCACATTTAAGCACAGAGAGGACATGAACAAAAAGCAAATCCTTGAGATAAAAAATAAAACTAACTTGCCAAGTATCTAATATCTGAATACCCTAGAAGGATGGACCAAAATGGCATGGTAATACATATCTATATATATATATATATATATATATATATATAACAGTCTCTTTTTTTTTTTTTAATTTGGTTCCAATTATTTTTCTTTTGAAATGAGAGTTATTGGTTATATGAAGATTATGTTCACCAATAACTTTTTAAATAATTTTTAGCATTTTAATGTTATTTTTTATAATGTTTAGTAATATAACGTTTAAACTATCTTTTAGAGGTTAAAATAGCATTTTATAAAAGGTTAACCTATGTAACATTTAACTTTTTACCGTTTCATGAAAAGCTACTTAAATAACTGATAACAGTTAATTTGCCGAACAAACATGAAATCAATGTTTTGGATCACGAATTTGCACTATCTTTCTTTTTAGCTATGAATGATTCATAGATTTAGTTGAAGTAATTCTTGCAAAAAGATTAATTCTCTGTCCTCAAAAAATCCTAGAAGAAGAAGAAGAAGAAGAAGAAGAAAAAGAGTACATTTCAGAAGTTGAACCAATCAGATAATTTATTCCTCTTTATGCTTATTTATTTGTATGGCATCTGAAATAATTGTAAAAGAGGACATGGTAGTTGTGTATATGCTGCCTTTCTGAATAAAAATCTTTCATTAATCACATAATTCAGAAACAAGAAATAAAAATTGCTAAGCTTATGGAGTCAAATAAAAAAACTATAACTTGAGACAGAATTAAAAAAAATTGCATCCAAAAATATAAAAATTCCATGGCCTGTTGAAGTAATAAATTAAATAAAAAAGGGCCTATATTGACATTCATTCAAGTATATCATACAACTGGAAAGCTCAATGGCTCCCTATTGTTGACAATTGAAGACATAGGCGATATTTATCACACATGAAATGATAATGCAGTTTTATTTACATGTCATTTTATTGGTGAGAGTATAGAGGAATATAAACAACTAACCTTCGCTTGAGAAGGGGATGGACCTTGTTGTCAACAGATTCCCATTTCCAGACTTATTTGGCACTGATACAAATGACTTTGTGATAAAATCAATAAATTTCTGCATATCAAATTAGAGAATGGATCATAGGCAGATTTCATTCAAAAACTCATTGTTCCATCTAATAAATGTAAAAAAAACCACCACTTTACTAGAAATATAGATGAATGGCCAGGCCAGTCCTTAACAGTTTAAAGTTGTAACCATTGAAGTTGGAGAGCCCAAATTCATATACACCCATCTTAACCTCCCATATACTTCCAATGGGATCCAAAACAAGTCCCATACCTTGTCTTGCAACTAGTATCCTAACAAACATATGGAGCCTCATTAACATCTATTTACCTTGGCATCTTCATAGGTTGACATGTAACCAAATGATATTCTAACAGCTCCAGTTGGTTTTCCACGTATTATGTCATTATCATCCCAGCAAATATGCCCAGCCTGAATTCATACGTATGAGTAAGGACATATCATGTGCCTGAAAAGTAAACCAAAAACTTGCAAAACCATCACATGATCCATCTTTATTCTCCCCACAAACCAATGAGAAAGAAATTACCTCCAAGTTCGAAAGAAGATCCAAGTGAGACAATCCCAGATACTTAGCACATGCTCCAGGATTGCAAAAGCATCCTGTCTACATAAATATAGTAGGAAAAACAGTAAAACAAATACCATCAGTAGTGAGATTAGTTGAGCTACTGACTTCAACTGTCTCCAAGATGGAAACAAGTATTTTCATAGTTTACCCGTAACTGAATTCCAGATAAAGAAGCCAACTTTTCCACCTCATGGTATCCAAACCAAGAACCATCAGGCCTTTTCAAATTGAATGATAGTACGGGACCAAATTCATGAGAAAGTAACTGAAAGAGGAAAGTGTAATCTATATGAGAAACTTCCAAAAAAATCCAGCAAAAAAACGGAAGAAATTAAAGGCAGATGCAAAAATTAGCTGACATGAATTTACATGCACATAAAAGATCTGAAAACTCACACACAGAAGGAACACCAAAACGAAGGATTTCATCATTCACTCCGTCAGAGTTACAACATATGCAAAGTACCCTAAATTAACCTTTATCCTAGAACGAAAGCTCAATTGATTTTAGTTTGCAGATGTGCTCTTTATCCTATTATCCCATTAATTAAATATCATTCCTAATGAGATACCCAAACACTGGAAATGTCAAAATTATATCGGCATTAGTTAATCAAGCTAACCTTCGAAGAATGACTCTTGTAAATTGCGCAGACATCAGCCCCATTTTCATGCCTTAAAGCCAAAAGTATCTTCTCCAAATACATTGCAAGTGACAACGTATGCCTGAAAGGCCACAAAGGAAACAGGGATGAGGGGGAAAAAGGTACGAAATGAAATCTGAATTAGACTATAAAGTAGACAAAGCACACCAAAGCAAATATATATCACAAATAAATGAGCAGCCAAAATTTTATTTCACCACCTACAGGACGTTCTATTAATTTGAAAGGACACTACTCCACTATTTGACAAGAAATATTAACGGAGGGGTGCATCTCCATCAATTTTTCCTACTTCTCCATCTCTGTTTGTATGTCTATTTGTCGAGGTGATTGCCAGTGCCTTGGTTCCATTTAATGACATATAATGTAAAACAAGGGACTATCAGCAAAATCAATATGACCTATTCCACCTACCGGAATATCCCAGATGCAGTTAGAGAATTGAGTACTTTGAATCCATGGTGTAAAGATGCTATGCTCAAAAATGAAATGGTGCCATCCTCAAAAAGCTCCTCAACACTTTCTCTTCTTTTAACAAAGTCCACGTCAGCAGAGGATGCAGCAACAGTGCCTGAAATTCTTTTAAATTAACCACGCAAAAAAAGATATGACACATTGACTTCGATTAAGACCTCCAAGCACTAACCTCCACTAAAGTAAGTCTTCTTCAATATTTTAGCAGTATCTGTGATATCAAAATAAAGGAAATGAAAATATTAGGGAGAACCACTTTGTTTCTTAGGATTTAATTAGCCTAATAGCAATAAATATTTCAAGCTCCTATACAAAGATCATTTACTGTATTAGAAGACAGGGGAAAGGATGAAGGGGAAGCAAACTGAGCATTAGCATGTAATAAATATGCTCAATTCCTTCAGATGATAGCAATGATTTTGCACCCTTGCCAAGCAGGTCAGAAAAATGAAAGATAATTTGGATTCTTCAAGCATGAATTGTGGAATGAACTTCAATTGCAATTCAAAAATAAAAATTCTTCACATAATCAATCACTTACCACTTTGAACAATGAGAGCACCAAGTCCAGTTGGATAGCCAAATAACTTCACAAAATAACAAAAAGACAAACCGTGAATGTCACATGAAAGTAATCCTAATCATTATATGAATGTAAAAGCATTTGTACCTTGTAAAACGAGATTACAACAAAATCAGCAGGGTACTTCGACAAATCTGGTGGTTGTGTTGCACATCCTTTTGCAGCATCAATCAAGACCATCCAGCTCCCCCTATTTACAACTAAAGTTTGAGATTATGGAATGGTATATTTCGCTCATAAAGTGTTGTCAGCCTACATCTATTAGAGGCCATTAGGACAAGACTCTCTTTAACTGATTTGATGAGGATAAAAATAAAGCCCCATCCTGGCTCTAGATGTATCTCAACTGGGTCCACCCTACCCTCGTTCATTATCCAAAGTTAAGTGCTGCACTAAAAGCAAGATTGAGTTGAAATCATTAAATATTCAATTAGGCCATTAACAAAACTACCAAAAGTTTACTCTTGCCCACAGATTCTCATCACCAGAAAATTACAAAATTATTTCATTCCCTTTTATTCTAAATTTACTCAACTATTTAGTATCACTTAAGCACGTACATCACTAACATGATCAGAAAGGACCACAGAGTAAAATTTTGAAGGAAGCAAATGGTGTACTCAAATTTGTCTTGGAGTGTCTGATGTTGTTGACTAGAAATCAATTCAGTGGCACCTGGATTAATTTGGGAATGACAATGAAACTTAAAAAAAGGCAATGTTATGCCAGCAGTTCAACTAATCTGGAATACAGTCACAGCCTAAAAGGGAGAGGAGAAAGAAGCCCATGCATGACATCAAAAGGACCAAAAAGTTAACAACAGACTCAATGAAAAACTGAATTGCGTACTTGCTAGAACCTTCCAAAATTCTTTCTGGGTTTTCCTTTATAAGCTTCACCAAGTCAAGGCTGAATCTGAAACCTGAGAAATTGCACTCAGAAGGAAACGCAAACAAGTTATAAGCAGTACCTGCGGAAAAAAAAAAAAAAAAAGTTATAATATAATGTAACCGTACATAATCATATGAATATTATGTAAATGTCATTGCATAATATTATCAGTTGATCTTCTCAGTTATCTCTTACAAAAGCATAAAAAATATATCATTCTACAGAGGAAAACAATCAGTGCACTAACTGATTACTTACTCCCTTGTCTCTTGCAAAAGCATAAAAATTAGATCATCCTACAGAGATGACAGCTTTCAATGCACATCTAACTTATTCTTTACTCGAGAGGAAATACATATACAGAGTATTTTCAACAATGGACGTAATATACTTTAATTTCAAATAGAACAGGATGCAAAAAATTCTCAAAACATTCATTTAAAGAAACAAAATGGCATAAAATTGTAAATCCAGCTCAGTTTAAGTAATATTACAGGAAAGCAACAAGGTGCTTTGAAATAAATGTAGTTTTCTTGTAAGCTATATAAGGTTTGATGTTCATTATTTGTTAATCCAAAGATTACCCGTAAGCTTTTCTTCCAGGAGTTCAGGTTCACTTCTTTGTTGAATTCGGTGAGGTGATACCTTGACCGTGGACATGTGGCTTTTGGTTGCTCCATCATGATGCACAGGACTTTCAATGTCTACTGCAAAGGCTGCAGCTCCTTGACTGAGAGCATATCTAATAATTAATGATCAAGTGCAGACAAAAATATGAATTCTTTACATTTCAAATGAAAGAGAAACTCATGCTACAACCATTTGACATAAAGGAACAATGTCTTCATTGTTATGATAATTAGGGTGAAAGTGTACATATCACGATTAATGCCAATCTTGCAATAATCTAAGGCTATATATTCATAAAGTTGCTGCCAGTAAAATGGTAGAACTGACGGACACAGTGGGAGAACAAATGTCGAAGAAAGAGATATTATCTAAAATTCAAAGTGGCAATCAGGAAGCAGGATACTCTCGGATCCCAAGCACACTGTTGTGATTTTCCATGGTGTACATAAAATTACTCCTGCAGCTCCATGGAAAGGCCTCTCCAACCAGCTTCAAAGCTGCTGTAGCACCAGAAGTGAATATGCATTTGTAGTCTTTTGGAGACGCATTGAAATAGTCAAGTACCTATAATATCACAATACTTCCACGGTAATAGATTGACAGATACAGATAGGGAACCCAAAATATATTCCTCAGAAGCTTTGATAGAGCACAAATGTTAACTATCTATAAATTTATCATCTAACTTGGTATGGATAAACGTGAATATAGCTAAGTAAAAAGCAAAAGGGTGTAAGATCCATTTTGGATTGTTTTGGGAAAAAAAAAACATTTGCAGTCGAAGTTCATGAACGAGTTAAGGATCTTCTCTAGCATAAATTGAATTCCAATTCATGGAATGAGTAAAACTGTAAAAGTTCACTGTACAGAACAAGTGACCGATATTCGACATGAGAAATGAGAATACAAAATACCTGTTGGCGTGCTTCCCTGACTATATCAGAAGTAGCCGAACTAGCTTCGCTTTGGCTATCTGGATTAGAATTGTAAATATTAGATATAATCAATTGATAAATAATGCATCATTTATCTATACAGTAAGCATTTAAAACAAGCATACGGGGATTTCCATAAACCCTAGAATTAAGATCTTTGAGAATTGCTTCCATCTGCAATTCCGAGTGTAGAGTTGCTCCAGCGTGGTCCAAGTATGTAACACCTAAATTTCCAAATCCAAAACGGTGGATGAACATTTGAATAAACAATCAAGGAGCTAAGAAAGCAGAATATCAAACTTAAAATTTTTAATTTACTAGAAACAAAATAAACAAAATCTGACCATTTTGGTCTAATCGCTTGAACTCAGTAGCTCGAATTTCATCGATACTCTTGGGACCATTCGGGTAACCGTAATGGTGGCCAAACTCCCTTAGGAACTCTTCCTTGTCTGCATCCATATTTATTTCTTCTTCACCGATGAGTATATGCGGAGTGCTTACAGCTGAAGAAAGTTTGGAATGGGACGAATTTGCCAATTGAAAAAATCTACAGACTGCAACACTACAGGAAATGTAAGGACGTCATTAACGACCGATATTTTCCCGGCAAAATGTTTTAGTAGATTTAGCTGTTTCAGTATTTTTTTTTTTTTTTCTTTTTCGTACACGGACCAATATTTTTTTTTCAGTTTTAACGAGCTGGATTGTTTTAATTGGTCCAGTGAGCACATTTTTCAAATTATGATTTATTAGTAATTTTGAACATATTTTTTATGATAATTTTTAGTTGAATTTACGGAGATGACACCTTTTTTTTTGTAAGTTATGGTTGTTAAATATCAAAAATACCCTGAGAATAATTTTTATATAGTATAAAATTATGAAAATATAGACACTACATAATAATTATTTTTAAAAATACTTTTGACTTAACTAAAAAAAATTAACAGTTTGACTTTATATTGTCATTTAAAAGAATTATTACAATTATTTACATAACGAAAATACAATAATTATATTGTTTGAAATAAATAAATTTGTGGAGCAGCCTTCATATATGGATACATGGTAAGTGATTATCCCAAATAAAATCTTGTTCTTCCTCTAATTAACATTTTATCGCTTTTCCATATTAATTATGCTTTAGTCTTCCTTTACTAAAATTATTATCTCTAGTATTCAACTTCATAAATAATTTAATAATTCGGACCAATCTCAAAATTTCTAGACTATTTTGTAGACTATCAATAATTCAATTTTTTATTTCAAATGAATTGAAAATTAAAGAATTCAATCTTACACATATAAAAAAAATTAAAAAAAAAATTAATGCACTCTCAAAATCGTAAATGAGCAGTTTTAGTAGAACAAGATAAAATATTCATTTATTGCTATTAAAGTGGAATGAAGAGAGTAATAATTTCAATCTCTATAAAATTCGCATATCAATTATGATGGGTATATGATTTTTTAAAAAATTATAAAGCTATGCTCAATCAAAACCTAATTAAAATTTTCCCCCAGGAAAAAAAAAAAACAAAGAAACCTGAATTTCATATGTAGAGTACCAATTTACACCAATGTTTCATAGTCTTGGTGTTACATAACATAAGATTACATATAATGACATAAAATATTTATTTTCTGCCAAAAGTAAAAGTAGAAGAAAGCATTGACAAAGCAAAAGAAAACTAATTGATTCGAGCAAAATCAAGAGACTTTTTTCCTTCGTGAGCATTGCCGAAGAAATTATTCATATAATCTCCAAACACAACCTCTCTGTAAAGAGCTACACCGTCGCGCTCTACCAATTCATGGAACGGTGCAATCTTTTCTGTTGGTTTTGGGATGGTAAAAATTGGGACCGACACTCTTGATTGGAGGCTTGTTGTACGCACTCTATGTTCTGCGCTTTTGTACCTTCCATTGCTTAGAATCTGACCAAAATAATAATAATAAATAAAAAATAGATATTACTATGTTTCTTCCCTTAAAAAGGCATGCTCCTTCCCTACCCACCTCGTGGAAAATAATTTGTCAACAGATTAGTTAAAAAATTAGAAAATTTGGAATTCTAACCTGTAATGTGTCACCAACATTGATGACCAAAGCACCAGTAACCGGTGGGATCTCTATCCATTCTCCATTATCCTTCCCATCTAGATTATCTTCCAATTTCACGTATAGTCCTCCAATTTCATCTTGCAATAACACAGTTAGAGTACCCATGTCAGAGTGGCGACCCACCCCAACAGTTAGCTCTGGATTTGGACACGTTGGATAGAAATTCATGTTCACCATTTTCATCCCAATCAATGCATCTATTTTTGAGTCGTCCAGTTTCACTCCAAGCTTTTCAATTAGAATTTCAAGTAATTTTCTAACCATCTTGATGGATGTTGTCAGATATTGGAGTGCAACTTCCCTGTAAAAATACAAATATTTCTTTAGTTGGTAAATGTACAACTAAGTGAAAGTGGGACAATCATATAATAGACTTGTTTAGACCGAGTTTACGATCCTATAGATCAAATTAATAAAAGTAAAAAATTTTATTCTGCACAATTCAATTTAGATAGATTAAAACAATAAATTATAAGATTTATTCTCGTGCTGTTAGCAGGCAAATAACCATGTTAACAAAAAAGGGAGAGGGGGGAACATGTAAAATAGAAAATACGTAAATAAGGGTAGGAGAGTGCTTACTTGCATTCTTTAGGCCAAACTTGAAGGGCCTCATCGTCATTAGAATAGATCATGCTAATATAATCTTTCCACTCTAATGCCTTCTCTTTCTCTGGAACAAAACTGGTGCCATACTTAACCAACGGGCTAGGGCTAACGCCCTTGCGATAGGCAGCCTTCTTTTCAGGTGTTTGGCTAAAGAAACTATGAGCCGCAACCTTCAAGGACTCGAGCAGCTCCAAGGGCATGCCATGGTTAACCACTTGGAAGAACCCTAGAGTCTCAGCGGCTCTAGCAATTTCTTCAGCCACATGGTTATGGTCAGGACCATCTAGTTTTGACAAATCAATTGGTGGGTTATCATTAAGGGTTGCGTTTCGTTTGTCTATTCTTTCTTCTTGGGGTTGCACATATTGTTGTGGTACTTTTGTTAGGCCTAAATCCACCATCCCTTTAACTCCATTTCCATCTCGGACCACGAAATTGAAAAGTGAGTCTCTATCAGAAAAACTTGGAGCCATTACTTGTTTAAGAAAGATGGAGGATGGAGTAATAGTGGGATAGTAGTATGCAACGTTCCTTAAGGAGACCAGTATATATAAAACTAATGAAGTGTCCTAATTTCAAGTTGGGTTTACTCCCATCTTGTGTGTGTGATGCTAATAGGATGATTTTGTTTAATTAAGACTTGTTGACTAAATCCTAAATTTTAAGTTTTTTATTTTTTTTTACCTCCAAAAAATTTAAATTCGCTCTTTTAATTCACATCAATTTATTTTTTTAATATACAGTCAGAAATACTGTTATTTAAAAAAAAAACATTTATAATTAATTTATTACATAAATGAATCAATATACCGGTTTTGTGGGTAAGCCCTTTTCAGTTTCACCCGGTAACAAACTGAAAGACGAATCAAGATCAAGAAGTGGCTCGGTATAACTACCACTTTGTTACCATAGTGCAAGTATTCAACGGTATAAGGGCAGTCGAGTTTGACTGCCTTTATATATTTCCCCCACTTTGTAGGCTAATTTTTCTTTTAAAAAAAATAAAATTTATTAATAATATTATTAAAAAATTACAAATAAAGATATCCACCAAATATAAATTTATCCTTACCACTTAATATAATTCATTGATCTTTTAACAAAATAAGAAAATACATATCATTTTGAATAATGAAATTAAAACTAAAAAATATAGTTCCATTTGGAGTTGATCTTAACAGAAGATATAAATTTTTATAATATAAACTAGTTTGGTAATTGATTTGAATGTCAAAATATATAATAACTTATTTGAATCGTCTATAATTAGATTATTTATTTAATAATTTACAACATATGACGATACAGATAGAGCTTGATAATGTAGTTTGTTCTCCTATTAATGAAATTGACGGATCGCGTCAGAAATTAACTTTATTGGCTATTCTTTAATGGGTAAATAAAGAAAATAATGTACAAATGACGGTGTTCCAATTTTATAATCCCTGCAAAACAGCCAAGACTCATGCTTATATAAACTTACTCTAAGAATGCTCATACCCTCCACTTTCAAAGAGAAATTTTATATACTACGCCGTGCCTATTATATTAATCTTGCCTGTTGTATACATAAAAGTCTTTCTGGAAATTTGTAGCTCGAATTGGTAAGAAATAATTGCATAGGGTTACTTTGTCAACTTCGTATGTATTTATATAATTAAACAAACTTTAGTATTGCACTGATCGGGACATTGAAAAAAAAAAAATGAAAATCTATCTTCCTCAGATGAGCCACAAGTTTAACTAACATAGTCAAAAGAGCAGCTGATCCAGTGTAATGCCTTTACGTGTTGGTAATATTATATAATTTGCAAAATTGATAAGAAAACAAATTAGCAATAAAGTTAAATTTTACTTTTGTTTATCTGATGAATTTAGGGTTGGTGTGGTAGGTGGGTTACATTTCTTTTTATTAATAAATAAAAATGTTAAATGAAAGAAGCATCGTATACAAGAAAACGCTGTAATAACTTAGGAATTAAGGTTCGTTCAGTGAATCAACTGGGTGAAGTTACACTCTACAACTGCACAAACTGAGGAAATAAAACAAAGAGATAATGTCCAGCTAGCAATGTTAAGCTGACGTGCTCTTGTACTTTTTATTTTTCTTGGTCTATGAATATTGAATTTCATCATCTTCAATTCTTTTAGTACTGAATACTGATTAATTACTCCAAGATGATTGAAATTTCAAAGCTTGACACTTAATTATGGATAAATCAATATGAAGTCCCTGAAATTCGATGGAAATTACTGCTTTGTCTCTACTATAAGAAATTATTATTGAGGAGTAATTAACGTTTGCAACCGGATAACTTCTATTCAAGAACACATTTTTTGCTGTTAATTTCAATGGAAATATAAAACTACTCTTCCTTAACCCAACGCAATATAATCAAAAGAGGAAGAAGATGATGATGCTGTGATCTATCTTGCTTGATTTGAATGGAGGTGCCATGGAAATCAAAAGGAAAATTAGGGTTTGCTTAATTTGAGGAATTAAATGTGTTATTTTGTTCCTTTTTAATGTTCTTCTTAATCACAAAAAAACCTTCCATGTCGTGAATGAATATAAATTACTCTATTTGATTAAAAAATTTAGTAGATTAATAAGAGTCTAAAGAACCCAAATTAATAAGGCTTTACATAATTCGAACATTAGAAAATCATCTGTTGAAGTTTAAGATTCTCTCCATTAAATACTAGATATCAACAGAGCCAACCCAGTTGAGAATATTCTATATTCATATACGTAATATGTTCCCTTCTGTCGCAGCCAGAAGGTTATTCTATTATTGTTGCCAGTATTCGACATAGCAAGATAAGTTTTGTAAAGATGGAGCTAATATAGTCGCGCAAAGTCAAGAGATTTCTTTCCCTCGTGTGCATTTCCAAAGAAATTGTTCGAGTACTCTTCAAACACTATCTCTCTGTAACGAGCCACCCCATCTTTCTCCACTACTTCAGCCAATGGGCCAATCTTCTCTCTTCCTTTTGGGATTGTAAAAATTGGTATTGAAACTCTCGATTGACTGCTCGTAGTTCGCACTCTATGTTCTGCACTTTTGTACCTTCCATTGCTCACTATCTGTTAAAAAAAATTAGAACAAAAAATGAGAAAGTTTCGTTTGAAAGGTGCTACAATGGGAAATTGTATTTTAATTTCGAAAGTCCAAATATTTACCTGAAGTGTATCACCAACATTGATGACTAAAGCACCAGGAATTGGTGGGATTTCCATCCACTCTTCCTTTACGTCGCCGTCCATATTTTCTTCCACTTTGACATAGAGACCACCAATTCCATCCTGCAACAACACAGTGAGAGTACCCAAGTCTGAATGCCGACCCACGCCTACTGTGAGCTCAGGATTTGGGCATGTTGGGTAGAAATTCATGTTCACCAACTTCAACCCAGTTAGTGCATCTATTTTTGCATCAATATCTGCACTGACTCCTAGCTTCTCCATCAAAACTTCTAGTAGTTTTCTCACCATCTTCATTGATGTTCTCAGATACTCGAGAGCGGCTTCCCTGAAAAATGTAATAGATATATTATTCACTTCGAATTTGAAACTTCGGTTTAAAGAGAAATAAAAAAATGGAGATTGCCTACTTGCATTCCTTAGGCCAAAACTGAAGAGCTTCAGCGTCATTAGTATAGATCATACTGATATAATCTTTCCATTCCAATGCCTTCTCCTTCTCAGGCGCAAAACTAGTCCCATACTGAACCAGTGGTGTCGGGCTCACGCCCTTACGATAAATAGCCTTCTTTTGAGGTGGTTGGCCAAAGAAACTGTGAGCTGAATCTTTCAGTGCCTCAAGCAACTCTACAGGCACGCCATGATTCACGACCTGAAAGAACCCTACAGTCTCAGCAGCTGTAGCAATTTCCTCTGCCACTCGATCACGCTCAGGACCGTCTAATTTGGACATGTCAATGGGTGGATTATTATTTAAGTTTGCACGTAACTTGTCAATTCTTTCCTGTTGAGGTTGCACGTACTGTTGTGGTACCTTTGATAGGCCGGAATCCACCATGCCCTTCACGCCATTGCCCTCTCGGACAACAAAATTGAACAATGAGTCTGAATCAGAAAAACTATGAGATGGAGCCATAGATATTGAATAATTAGCTTGAATTGAGGAATTGATGGTAGTGCAAAGCTTGGGTTTATGCAAATATATAGACCAGTGACGAAGTGGACTAACAACAACCTTAGCTACTTCAAGAAAAGAAAGAACGCAATACTAGTAATGAATGGAACTGAAAATTAGCAATCTGTGTTGACTTGCTGTTTTTATTATTTTTGCCCTCAAGATAAGCAAACGATCGTTTTTACTTGATAAATATACAGAAAATTATGAAAAAAGAAATGCTACGTTTGAACAATTCATTCCTTCAATAACCCATGATTCATGGTACTTCAACTTGAAAGGGAACGAAATTATTATTATATAGTGTCTCAAAAAATTGACAGTCATCTCTATTTAGGTTTTTGTTTTCGAAATTCATATTACAACAATTAAGTATTACATATAATGATTTCTGAAAAGCAGCTTGTAAGTAATTGTAAAAATTAATCAAGACTTTAATCATCGAAGATTATTCCTTTTAATTCATCCGACAAAAATCAAAATTTACATAAATCAGTCAGACCACTAAAAGATAAATTGTCATTTGTTTTATATATGATATGAAACCCTCTACTTCACGTAAAGGTGACGTAAAGGTGAAGAGTGTGAAATCATTTATCTTAATAGTGGTTAGTAGGTAATTTTTTTATTTTATTAATCTTTAAAAGTTAATTATATCTTTAAATAATTCATTGAAGTGGAGGTTTGAAGAAAAGAAGCAAAATCCAGTGAAACAAAAACAACAAATATTGAGGATCCATACAAAAAATGCCATGTCTCACCCTGTTTTGGTGGGTGTGACATTTACAAGTAAGACGAAAGGTGATGTGTTGCGGTTGGTAGGAAACCAAATTTGAGCAAGAATCATGGCTTCAAGTCCAGGAGATGAAAATGGAACTACTTTTTCAAAAAGGAAGGATCAACCGCGATTAGATCGAACTTCAAGGACTAAATCATAAGTTACCTTTTTCCAATTTTTTACTTTTGTTGTAAAAATTGCATTCAAGTCCTCCAACAAGAAAATCACGAGGAGCAGTTTGAATAACTGAACGCAAGACCGGACTCATTCTTTCGCCAAAAATAACGGGGCGTTCTCCATTTATGAAGAAATTAAATGCATTTTTAATACAAGTTTATAGTAAAGTTCTATTCTTCCTCACCATTGCGCAAGCATGAGGCAAGCCTGCTTCTCATTTTCACTTGAAAATTGAAATTCATTCATTTTGATTAATAAAAAAAAATGATTTATTCTTCTCCTCCTCCTTGTTTTTTTTTTTTAATAAATAAATAAATAAATAAATAGTAAATATTTAAATATGAAGTTTCACATCAAATTATTACATTTCCTGTTAACAATGACAATTAAAAATTTTAAAAAAAAATTCTGAAATTACATTTCTTGTCCCTCACTTTATCTTCTTAAACATGCTATATATATCATTGGCTAATGTGATGGTTTTTTAAATAAGGTATACATAATATAAATTTCATTTTAAGAAATCTAAACACCAATACGATATTTGTTTACTAACTAAAGTAATATATTTTTATTCGATGGTGGCTTGTTTGGTGAGTAGTTTTCTATGTGATCAAAATATGGTGGTTGGTACAGAGTTTGAATGTTACGAAGGGCAAAGGGCATAGAAATTTGCTATCTACGAAGGATTTTGTTCGCGTGTGCGTAATATTCTACCACCGCTTACCACTTTCTTCTTCGTCTTCTTCTTTATTTTCTTCCATTTGCAAATTGTTCTCAACCGCTTGAATATGAAATCCACCGACATGCAAACAGGAACGTCACGTGTCGCCGCGACTAACAACAATCCCTTCCATTGTCATATATAATTAGACCGAAACACATTTGAAAGATCATTTCAAACAAACCTGTCATAAAAAGATAGGAACGAGACTTTCCTATTCTAACCATGAAAATCATCGACGACAGTAATTACCTTTTAATTGTCAGAAAATCAATACCATGATTTCAACATTTGAGAGAAAAAGAAATGAGATTAGATTTCTCAATTTCATCTCTTTTTTTTTTTTTTTTATTGGTAGTGGTTTTATTTATTTATTTGAAAACACTTAATGTTATTTTACATTATCTCTTCAATTTCATGAATTTTATTTTTTGATTTATAGAATAAAAAAAATGGTCAAAAAATTCAACAATATATATTTAAAGATAATTCATCTTGCTTCGTTTGGTCAATCAACTAGGGAAGTATACATATGTCAATTTCACAAGTTTAGGAAATTATATAGCCACGTTCCAATTCTGTCTTCTTGTAAGAAAAAACAGGTTAATTAATTAGTTATTTACTTCAAAAAAATACATTAATTATTAATATATTTTCTCTTTAAAATTAAATAAATCATTGAACATGTAATAATAGATCTTTGTCTAATTAATCTTCCGGCGGCGATGTTCAGTGGGTTGAATAATCCATGCAAGATCTTAAAAATCTGCGATTACGTAATTAGATAATTAATTAAATTTTCATTTATGGAGTAAAACGAACTTACCATTATTTTATATATTTAATGTTTGAATTTATAATCAATCAATTAACCTATTGATAAAGCAATTCAAGAACAATATTTATTAACTATATTTCTTTTTCAACCACCAACATAATATATATATTTGTAATTTAATAAAGCCAACCCACTTTGACAAGTAACTTTGAGAGTGAAATTTGAATTGTCAAATTTCACCACTATCAATCTCATGCTAATACTTAAAAAAATAATACATGAGAATAAAATTTTTATTTTAATTCACTATCAAATGGTAATAATATTTTTTTATTTTGGATGTGAAAAAAGGAAATTATTCCAAATAAGACTAAATAATATTTCAATAAGATCAACGTCCAAAGACTTTCTGAGTACTACGTGAAAGTTTTGGTACTTTTCTATTTAATAATATTAGTATTTTCTTAAGAATTGTAAGGTTGAAACTCAATTAAATTGGAATTAATAAAAAATCAAAATTTGCAACTGAAAATTCTTCTCCAAATAATAATAATAAATATTAGCCCACAAAAAATCCACAATGGGGTGGACAAAAGTCGTGTCTAAATTTCAAGCCCGTGACAGACTACAAGGCTTAGAAAAAAAAAGTTGGCCCATTTAATAATTGGTCTTGCTAGCAACCTAATGAAAATGGGTTTCATACCCTTATGTGGTTAATTAATTACAATAGGGCCGATCCAGCAATAGCCCATACAAACAAGGCCCACAAACATAATTTATCCAAATCGTTCATAAGAGGATGGATGTGTTTATCTGATTTGGTCCCTAAATTTATTTTGAGGATTAAAAATATCAAATTTAATCTCTTCCGTGAATTTGAATCCTTAAATTTATTTAAAAAGGGTTTTTTTTTTTTCTTTTCCCATTTCCAAGCACTTTATATGGATGAAAAAAAAATAAAAAAAATAAAAAGCTAGTGACAATTAATGATAATTAAAGGGAAGAAAAAAGACAATGACATTTCCAAAAATATCCCTTAATTATATATATATATATATATATAGCCATTTTGTTACAATTTGTTCTCTTTTTGATAATTAATTTAATATCTTTTAGAAAGAGATATGAAAGCTGACCATTTGTCTTGATTTCCTTTTCTTTTGATGTAAACATATAACCTTTTTTTACAAGTGGAGTTAAATCAATTTATATGTAGGGATGTCTACATGCACGTGCAATTTACATAACAAAAATCAAGTTGAAGGGTACCCTTCAAGCTTTGGCCAATAATGTCATCTAAGCTTAATTTAATTCGACAAGCTTAACCCAAAGTGGGGTTTTGATGAACTGATTAATTAATATGATTTGATAATTAATTTATAATTTTATTTTTCTGGAAAAATACTGTCCGTATATAATTAAATTTTTTTTTAATCATAAAGCAATTCTTTGATCGTGATTTTTGATAACTTTTTAAGCAGTGGAATTTTTTGAATTAGATTAAATTTAAAAGCACTCACTTTCAATGACGTTACATGTCCCTCAAAATAATGTGATTTTCCAATATTATTTCCATTAATCACAGTATTTAATAATATAAACAAAAGGTAAACAGAGCTTAAGGGATCAATCAATCCGTTGGTTAATTTACTAATGCAACTAATTTGATTTGGCAATTTCAACCCATCTCGATGAGTATAAATCTTACAAATTGGGGAGTAGCACGTGCAGCCACTAAGCACTTGACTTATTTTTTCAAATTGACTCATTTTTCATTTCTTTTTCCTTTTAATTAGATATAATTAATCTCCTCAAAGCTATGGCTAATCGGATGATATCGGAGTATCAGAGTGTTTTCGTGCCGGATCGTTTCATGTCCGATAATGTTATGGTCGCTCATGCATTTTCTTCAAAGGAAGAGGCAGTGATTGTCTATTGGCTGTTCATGCCATTAATGGTAGGGAGGCTGATTTGTCTTATGCAGAGAATATAATTGCCGATTGTAGGGTACTTTGTCACAAGTATTGCTAATCTTGTTTTATATTTTACGAAGAAAACAGCGAATCAAATTACTCGCAGGTTGATACGGTCATTTATTTCTATATCTGACTTTTTAAAGTGAGGTCTTGTCCCTCTAAATATCATTGATGATGTTTTGTTGATTGATATGAATAATATATAATGTAATTGAATTTTCAAAAAAAAAAAACAATTTAATCTCAAAAACTAATACACCATAAATAGAGATCGTATGCCCAGAAATTAACACAATGAAACCCTAAAAAGACAGAAGAAGAAGAAGAAGAAGAAGGTGGGAATAAAGGGAGCACTTTGCTCGCTAATGCAACTACACATTAAAATAAAAAAATAATTGAGGTGATCTGTGTTGAAGGAAAAACAAAAAGTTTATATTGTAATACAATAATGTAATTATAGATATATCTGTTAATGTATGGTTGGGGCTACTGAGAAGATTCCCTGTTGTTTAAGATTCTATAACAGAAGAATCTTAAAGAAATAACTGTATGGTTGGGGCTACTTTTTCATTTTCTTATTTTGATTTACAAAAAAATGTAAATTTTTAATAATAATTTATGAAATTTCATTTTTGAGAGAGTTGAAAATATAATTTTTAAAATTACTATTATGTCGTATAGCCGTTTGCTTTGGCTCTGTAAATTTAAAATTCCACAGGAAAAATATTGTGAAGAGGCCAAATAATTAAAAATGTTGTTAGTGATATATGTAGAAGATGATTGATGGTGACAAGATGATAACGCGTGATACGACTACATATCGGATTTGATACATCCATTTCCATCCTGCTATTTTTTTTTTATTTTTTTTTTTTATCTTTTTCTGAAAAATAAACTGCAGGAAGAAAAAAGGCAAATTATTGTTGACTTTAATTGTACTTGACTTCAACATATATATACAGTAAAAGCTTCGTTTTATTTGCACCGAAATGAAAATTAAATCGTTAAAATAAAATATTTAATACAATTAAATAAAAAAATAATTTTTTAAAATTAATTATAGATTATGCTTCGATATTAATATTTTCTCTATATAATAATACTGCTATTTTTAAAATATTAAATTGAATTTAACTAAATGGTAAATTGACTCTTTCAATTTTAATATAGAGAGAAATACGTATTATATTGATATTTTCTCAATTAGTTATATTACTATTTTATTTTAAGTTTAATATTATTTTTTAATTATTTTATATTTTTCATTTCATTTAAACACGAGTAATTCAACATTCTTACTATTATTATTATTTTTTTAAAAAAAAAATTCTTAAGTGTTCTTTTAAAGAAAAAAAAAAAAGATGCACATGTAATGTAAAAGAATAAGGGCAAAATATCAAATAGAGGTAGACCTAAGGATCTTATCAATAAGGATGTTTTGTCCAACAAAATCTAATGGCTCTCCTTTAGTGGGACCCCTTCAAGATTTGCTGTCACGTAGTATCTCTATATAACACCTATCAGATCTCTCCCCCAGCCCTCCTCCTTTCTTCTCCAAAATTCATTCAATTTTCCTTTTATTCATTTTCTAATTTCAATTTACAACTGAAAATTTCCTTCTTTTTTTTTTTTTTTCTATTTTTTGATTTTTTAAGCGAAACTAAATATCCAGCTCATATAATAATTCATAAAATTAAGTTGTGATTTATACACGAAGAATGAAGGAGAGTGGTAGAAAACAAGGTGCACTGTCGCCGTGTGCGGCCTGCAAGCTTCTCCGGCGAAGATGTTCTCAGGACTGTGTTTTTGCTCCTTATTTTCCAGCCGATGAGCCTCAGAAGTTCGCCAGCGTGCATAAGGTATTTGGAGCCAGCAATGTTAACAAAATGTTACAGGTTAATAACTTATCCACCTTTCATTCTTTCTCTTTCAAAATATAAGTCGATAATAATAATATAATTTAACATAACTAAGTGCAATTATTTTATTCCCCCATAGAGTGTTCTTTACGTGCAAGTTACCCTTTTTTTTTAACTATCTTTTGAACTTTGTTGCCCTTTTATAAAATAAAAAATTGAAAAAAAAGGGAAAAACCAAACCAAAGAGTTGTCTTTCTCTATATCATATGATCGTAAAATCTGCCATTCCAACACCCATGATGCAGAAAATTGCTCTATAAAAACCCTAGAATTATATTCCATAACTAATCAAAAATCGTTTTCAAATCAGTATAAAAATCCGCCTGTAATAAGATTTGTTAAGAGCATAAACTATTCTGATGCACTTAATCAAGAGTTCAAATTAACTTTTGGGTCAAGTGGTTTCTTGAAATGACATTCAACTCATTTTTTCTAGGTTTTTTTTTTTATTTTTGTAAGCTCCCCGGAGATAGATTAGTATTCTAATCGTAAAACATGGGTGTTGAGATTAGATTTAAACTAAGAATTATAAAAAAGAAAAGGTCAAAAAAGCACCCGAAGAAATCAAGATAAAAGATAAAAAGGAAAACGAGCATCAAAACCGAGAAAAATCAAAGGTCTTGGGAGCTGCTTAATTCGCAGGCATTGTTGTTTTCGGAACCAGAATAAAAAAATAAAGATTGTCTTTTTCCTTGTATTCTATATACATATATATGATCGTAAAAACCTCCAATTCCAATACCCATGACGTACAAAATTGCTCTCTAGGGTTTTCCTAAACTAAAATTTGTTAGAAATAGATTGAAGTTTGAAATTTCAGATTAAGTGGTTTGTTGAAATAACAATCAACTCATTTTTTAGGGTTTCTTGCATGCTTTGCTGCAGTTGGATTGCTCAAAACCTAATTTTGAGATGATTTAGGTATGCTAACATCAATATCCTAGAAAATACAAACCACAAATAGCCAAAAAAAAGAAAAAGAAAAAGAAGCATCTCAATTAAAGAAAGAAAGAGAAAAGCCAACCCTCATATACATATGTTTTTCACTTTTATTTTCAGTTGTAGTGGTTAGTTTTTCAGTTAGTAAGTACAGAGACCCACAAGAGAGAGAGAGAGAGAGAAAGAAAGTAAGATTCTAATTTTATATTCTATTCAAAAGTAACTGTTTTTTTACTTTTTACCATTTTTGATTCCTCAATTTCGCAGCCTAAAGAGAATAAAAGGATCACAATCTATCTATAGCTTTTCTTGTTGGTTGCATATGTGAAATCTTGAGGATAAGGTTTAAAAAAAAAAAAAAAAAAAGTGCACACACACATAATTAAAGTGAATTCTATTTACTTTATGACCCCTCCCACTTGTGGCTTTTGGTCTTAGAATTCTTTTAATTTTAATTTTTATTTAGAAATTAAAGAAAGGTTTGATTTTTAATCAACTCTTCTTTGTGCTTTAAAAGACATGAAGTTACATTGAAAGAGATATATTACAAATACCTCCAAAAGAGATGTAATTGATTCCGTTTAAGCAAATAAAGTTTGACGCTTTCTTGTGCTCTTCAATTTTTTTTTCCTTTTTAAATTATTTTTACGATTATTTGTAATCACTACGTCATCCTGACATATTTTTGTAGAAATTTTTCAAGCTATTTTGTAGTCGATATAACTGACGATAGATTAAAATTTCAAATTATTAATATATATAATCAAATTCATTTATTGAAATTTGTTTCTTATAATAATAATAATAATAATAATAATAATAATATGATGACATGAAAGTATTTCAAATCCTTGTCTGAAGGTTCATATATTATTGTAAGATACAATGAATCAGCCAAATAATGACAATATTGCTATTGTTTTGTCAATTTCATTATTATTATTATTTTTTTCCCAAACTAACTTTGTTATGATGTCACTATTAATTTGATGGGTGATTCTATCGTCAACTTGTTTTTTCCTTAAATGGAATAAAACCTAACTAATGTTTTTTGAAGAAGCATAAAATAAGAATTAATACTCATTTTTTATTTTAATGTTAATTGAACTAATAATTCAAATATTAATTTGAAAATTTTCAGGAATTACCAGAGCATCAGCGAAGTGATGCAGTGAGTTCGATGGTGTACGAGGCAAATGCTAGGGTACGTGACCCAGTTTATGGGTGTGTAGGGGCTATATCATCCTTACAACAACAGATAGATTCTCTTCAAACCCAGTTGGCCATTGCACAAGCTGAGGTTGTACACATGAGAATGAGCCAATATGGTTCATCTTCAACCCCAAGCAGTCTGGACATGGTGGTTGACCAAGCCAATGCAGGAGAGTCACTTTGGTCATGCTAGCTACACTTTAATAATTATTACTATATACTAGTTATTGATGGGCTTGCTTTATTAATTGTCTGCCTCTTTTTATACATTTTTGCTTCTTTTTTTACTACTTTTTAGTCTTTTATAGTGCATCTCTCTACTTGACCAAGAGATGATGATTATTATTAATTAACCATATTGTATATATTTCTGAACATATATAATTATGAGGTATGATATATGTTGTACACTGAATCATTCATTGACTCCCCTTTTCTTTTTCTGCATGACTTCTTCTTTTATTTAAATTTTAAATTAAAATCAAATATTATTCCATTCAAACTGCCATTGATGTGCGGTTTAAATTATAATTAAGAAAACAAACAGTAAGAATTAAGAAAAGGCAGTTTGGAACTCTCAACGCGGAGCCCGGCCCATCAGACAAACAGATTGCACTTGCTTAACGCTTGGAGTCACCCTACTAGCTAGCCCATTACTTCTGTTCAGCCCAAATTTTAGTATATGATATGATATTCGGCCCAATAATTTTAATTTAAAAGAATACCCAAGGAGAAGGCTGGCGATTTGGGCTAAGGCTCCACCCAAATTAGCACATGTAGAAGAACTCTTTTCAATTTTAATCTTTTTTTTTTTTTTTTTTTTTTTTTTTTTTTTGGGGTAAAGAAAGAGAGCACAAGCTAGCTAGGACACAATGTCCTATACGCTATGCCAACAACATCATGGAGAAGCCAAGAGAGAAGAAGGCCATCAGGAGACTGCATAAATATTCATCAATGCTATAATTGCGACATGGATATCAAGCTTATCATGTCCTAGCATCTATGACTATATAGGCATAAATATGTACAGTAACACCAAGTTTCATCTTGCCTTGAAAAAAAAAAAAAAAAAAAAAAAAAGCTGCAATGATGTTTGACCTTAATTACTAATTCAATCCTCTTAGATTTTTAATAAATTCATCAATTTTTTCTTTTAAAAAATATTCTTTTAAATAGTATACAGCACATTTATTGTTTTTTATTTTCTATCTTCATTAGCAATAAGGGTAAAATAATATTTATTGAATAATTTAATAAAATTAAATTAAAAAAAAAAAAGGTTTGCTCTGTGATATTGATGGGAGCTGATGAAGAGGCAATTAATAATATTTGTACCATTTAAGTTTGTGGGGGGAAGAAATGTGGCAAGATAATCCCACCGACAAATCTCATCATCGAATATTGTATGATCTGATGATTGATTTTATTTTATTTTTTTGGGCTCAACAGCTGAAAATTATCATTGTCATGAACTACTCTATATCTCTTCAAACCCACTAAAACACCCTTATTACCTCTCCCAACTCCTGAAAGGACACTCACTATCAAATTCTAACGGTGGTTTGCATCCATGAAATGTAAAGTTCATGATCTACAAAATTTATAGAATTTAAATTTCGTGGATTCTGAAAGATATATAATTTTATATTGGAAAATATTTTTGAAAAAAAATAAAATTGTTTAAGTTTCATTAATAATTAAAGAATGATGAGATGAGAAATCTCACCTCTAAAGTAGGACTTGCTGCTCTTCCAAAATGATCGATTAAAGAAAGAATCTGATAAATACGTACGGTTTCTTCCTCTTGGAAGGCTTCAGTTTCCCTCCTCTTTGTCTTCCTAAGTTGATTCAAGATTCTCCTGATTTGGAGGAGACAAATTTTGATGGAGGGGGCTACCCAATGTTTCACATATATATAATCAATTTCAAATGATTCCTGCATTTCCATTTTTGTCACGTATCTATTTTGTAATGCTAAGTTCCTTCAATCTCCACAAATTGTTTTCATATAATTATGACAAGGCTATTTGTGTCCATACCATACCATACCTAGACTTTTCCAAATCTCCAACTACAATAATAAGTGGACTCTTACGATTGTAAGAATGGTTGCTTGTGACACGCAATTTGCATATATCTTTGTTTGAACAAAATATTAATGCTCTCTTGTCTTTGTTTGAGTTGGGATATGTACATCTACGTCTACAAGAATTGTGTTGCAGCAAACAACAAAAAAGAAAATTGAAAATATTATGGCATATACATACACATAGCTAAACATATTGATTTGACAAATATCTAAAATGAATTATAAATTCCAAAATATGACTAATTAATATCAATTTTACATTCAATTCCCTCCACAGGAATATTTGTATAACCTACCACTACTTCATTATAAGTTGCAGAAAGATTCTAAATTTTGTGGCTTTCATGAATCCTTAGCAATGATTTGATACCACCATCTAGAGTGATGGCTATGCTATGATGAATAATTTCTTTTTATAGCATATTTTAGATCATCTATCATGATATATTTGAACTTGCCCTGCCTCAAATTTGAATTAATCTTCAACCTAATTTCACGTCCCAAAAAGATTTAACTGAATTAGTTAATAATAATAATAATAATTAGTTGTTTGACCATATACATGAAAGTTAAAACCCAGAGATGCCTTCAATATGATAGATATATCATGTACAACGTTAATTACAACAATTGTTCCAAAGCTTTCATGCCATTGCTGAAGCAACAAATATTTAAAGTGAATTGATGAGATCATAATCATACGATGGTTGGATGAATCTTTTTCTCTTTTGAACTTCAATTTGGTACTAAAGTTCAAAAATGAAAACAACCCAAACCCATCTCTATCGTCTAGTTTAGCTTTGGTTAGAGTGTTACATAATCCGCAAAATAAATTAAAATAGCTTTGCTAGTTGTGAAATGTCCCAAAAACACTCGTTTAACCAGCTTCTGTGCATAAACCCACGATTATGTCACCATGGTACATACATTAAATTAGCCACTGCTTCTTGCAGCCAATCATCATCATCATCATCACTATTCTTCATCTGCAAACGCACACAAAATAGTTTATTAATTTTGTATATAAGCATGCATCCATTTTGTCTACTTTATTTACAATTTCAAAATTACAAAATAATTTAATACAAGTTTTCAATGATATTAGAAGCAGTCTCTAAAACTATGAAACTGTACAATAGTTTAAATACCTAATCAGAATGGATTAGTAAAAAAAATATATAAATTTGAATATATGTAAATGCTAAATGCTAAATCTAAGCTTTTAAGAGTAATTAATGAATTATTATATTAAATTTATCTTTAAAACAAAATATAAATCATATTAGATATTATTCACATTTTTGTATACATTCAACAGAATACCTGGAGAGGATCATTGAAATACGATTCTTTTTCTTGGATAGGA
Source organism: Jatropha podagrica (assembly GCA_947857235.1). Taxonomy (NCBI): domain Eukaryota; kingdom Viridiplantae; phylum Streptophyta; class Magnoliopsida; order Malpighiales; family Euphorbiaceae; genus Jatropha; species Jatropha podagrica. The sequence continues at coordinate 55,684 of CANUEP010095502.1, forward strand.
TTGTCGTTCTTTTTGCTACCAGTTTCATCATCACCAATAATTAGTTCATTGTTTCTAGCAAATCTTCCACGGACACGAACTCTGCGGTCAGCTAGGGTTTTGCGACAAGCATACTGTATATAGTGACCCACAAAGGTAAATGCAATATTCTGAGGAAAAGGCTCAAATGTGAGAAATAGAGGAAAAAAGAATACCTTAATGGTCTTATTGAAGTTCCTTTGATTTCTTTTCTTTAAGTACCTAAGAATTCTATCTTTCCTTTCTTCAACTGTATAACGTCCAACTTTTATATTGCTGTGTTCAATGGCTGGCATTTGATTGCATTGAATTCCCTGTAATAATATTTCCAAATTACATAAAATATTAATTGATCATCAAATTAAAATAAAATATATTAAGTGCATGCATACATACCCAAGTTTCTCGAGAATCAGGGCAGATGGACTTCAAATTTTGCAGAAACCCACAACAATCGTCTCCAAACTCAAAAGGAACAGAATTATACTGAAACCCGACACCAAGATTTTGAATTTTAGCAATGCTGCTAAAACCCATTTTGTAGTAATCAATCAATGAAGGAACAGCTACGTCGGAAACGCCGAGTTGATCGGGGAAGGAGGTGGTCACGGCTGGAAGCCGCGAGAAAACATCAGTAGACTCCGGAGGAAAACCCGCAAGGCCGCCATTATCATTAATATTATCATAAAATATTGGAAGGTTGTTGTGGTGATTATGATCACGTCCCATCATTGCACAGGCAGTAGAGATTGCACCACTAGCAAATGCATTATTCCCGTAATTTTCTTGAGCCATAACCGAATTAATATCGGAGAATTCCTCAGGCGAGAATTGATAGTCAGTGTAGAAATGAGGGACGAAGGCCATTGAAGGGAGAAAGAAAGTAGTTCTTTGGATTTCACTTCTGTTTTTTCCTTGTCTGTCACTTAACCTTTGAGGCTAAGACAGATATGTATATATATACATATAGGGATGTAACAGTGGAAATGGCTTTTGGACAAGTTGTTCTGCCCGTGGAACTATACGGGCAACAGAAAGAGGTATTGGTAAGGACATAATTAGTAAGTGAGACAGTTAATTGGGGTAACTGAACTTGCACTGTATACTTTCTTATTAAGCTGTAAACGCGTAATCTTTTTTTTTTTTTTAACAATCTATTTCTCATATTTTTCTTTAACCATATAATTTTACTCTTTTTTGTTTTTATTATCCTTAACAATTATTCTATTTACATATATATATTTTTTCACTCTTTATATATCCTTTTTCACTTACATAATATTTTATTTCATTATTAATATTTTATTTTTCATTAGTTTGATTTATGAATAGGTCTACAGATTCGGTTTAGATAAATGAATCTCATAAATAAAATTAAAATTAATTTATTCTTCTCTTAATCAGTAACGCAAAAAAATCATCAATAAGCAATTAAATTAGCGAAAGCAGATTCAAGACCAAGTCGGAGCATCGAATATTTGTTTCGCAATGCATGAGATATAATTGTTAAGAATTTTAGATGCTTGAAGAGAATAGAAAAGAAAAGGAAATAGTAGTCTATTTAGGGTTTATACAAGTTGAAGTAATAGTTGGAAAAATAGGAGTGTGTATAAAAAGATAAAGCATGAGAAGTTATGCACCTGAGGAGGAAAGAAAAAGCCGAAGTGACCCAGATAAAGAATAGTAGAGGGACTCATGTGACTACAATTCTCATATCGATTAAAGCTGTACACCATAAGGTACTCTAATAAAGATGTTACCTATACTTATAGCTCAAGAATCTAACACATGGGCTTGTAAGATTTGCATCGACAAATGCAAGTACGAACATATATCCCTCAAAATTAGGTGGTTTTTATTTGTTACCCTTCTTCTTATAGCCATACATCAATTCTGCCATGGATAGAGATTGAAAGGTCTAATATTATATACCCTGTCTGTCTCTGTCCCACCGTTATATGATATCTTCTACCCTTTATTTGATTGTTGAAGGGACTGCTTCACTAGCTCTTGCCTCTTGTATTCAAAGGGGTCGAATTCCTTAGAATTAGGTCAATTTTAGCTGCTGGGTCCTCTTCTTGGACATGATTCCTTGTTTTGCATGAGAATTGATTGAACTTGTTCGTCATGGATTTTCCATGTGCTTAATTACTACTGTAAAGTTTTTTTTTTTTTTTTTTTTTTTTTTTTTTTTTTTTTTAATTAAAATTTTAGGGTATAAATAAAAAAAATTAAAAAAATGTAAAAATAAAATTAAAATTAATTTATTCTTCTCTTAATCAGTAACGCAAAAAAATCATCAATAAGCAATTAAATTAGCGAAAGCAGATTCAAGACCAAGTCGGAGCATCGAATATTTGTTTCGCAATGCATGAG